>CAVMGG010000941.1:0-27486 GCA_963680895.1 Fragum sueziense | reverse complement strand
GGAATGTTCTCTCTTCAGGCAAAGAAGTGTTAATGAAAACAACATCCCTTGAGGCTTTTGTCAATGGCTGTTGTAAAAGTAAGTAGCAGGCTTCCTGGGCACTAACCTCAACACTATTCAAGAATTTATTTCCAATATGTCTAACCTGTGTCGGAGATCCATATTTCCTCTTCTAGCTTCTTTACATGCCTCATTCATAAGAATACTCATTCCTCTCTGTGCTTTACTAATATATGAAACTATATATACAAGCACATGCATATGGATCCAATACAAATTGTAAGTCATGGTTTGCACCCCAAGCGTTTAGAATAGGTTTCATGTATGCATTAATTCTAACCTCACTTAATTTTCTTTTCAGAAAAACCTTTGGACCACTCAATGAGCTTTGGACTGCTTTGATGTAATCATCCTTGCTTACTTTGATCTCAGTAAGGAAATCATCTACCGTAATATTTGTTTCCTTCAACTCATCCAATTTCTTTTGTATTTTGACAAATAAATCTTTGTAATTTTGCTTTTCTTTACAGTCATTTAACGGTTCCAATATAGTTGTGCTTTTCATTGGAGGAATGGGAAAACCAAATCTACAAATAGATTTCTGTTTCTTTCTACAAGACTTGGAATGTTTATGTATCTGTAGTTCTACAAGTTGTTGATCTGGATTTTTCTCACAAGATACATACTTATCTATGAAGGATGTTACTTCATCTAATGAACTTTCATGATATCTAGGAGCCTTTTCAATCCATATTAACATGTGGATGTGAGGTGAACCTCTTTGTTGGAATTCAACACGATAAAAGTAATCTATTATTTTTCCTAATGGGTCATGGGGACTTTTAAGTACAGTGTTTATGAATTCTTGTACTCGGTTGTCAAAATACCTTACACATGTAACTGGATCTTTTTGCACAAGTTTTGTTTTATCAATCCAAGTCAAGTTATCCAATTCTTCCACAGACATTGTTTTTCCATCATTTATCTGAGAGAGCATATTTAGTAGATCATGCCATCTGGTATCTGCCGACGAAAGAGATGTAAACCAAGTAGGTAATCCTAGTTGTCTAATCATTGCAAAAACATCTTTTTTACGGGCTTCAAAATATGGTGGTGAATTCCTTAAACTTCTGAAAATATAAAATCCCTCATCCAATCTCACAACACCTTTAAGATGATTTGTATCAAGCATTTGTGAGGCAGTAAATGTTTTACCTTCTGTTTTACATCTACGCAAAGCAAGATGGACTTTATCAGAAATTTGTTTCAGTTGAACTTTCTTTAACTTAAAGAAGATATTGGGAATATTTGATGCTACTCTGCGATCAATATGCCTCAGTTCTAGCTTGCATGTATCACTATAGTGAATGTGAACATGTTTTTTATCATTTGGACTTCTTCTCTGTCCACAGAAAATTGTAGGAAAAGACAAATATTCTGCATCAGGATCTTGATAAAGGCTGAGTGGTGTTTGACCCTCACCTGGAGCAAAAGTATAAGCGTTGTCTTTATTTGGGTCTGCAGCATCCAGCATAGTGTCACTATTACCAATAACCTTTTCTGTCTCGTCAACTTCACTAAAGTGATCAGAGTCATAATTCACATCATCATTACAATCTAATTCTTCACTTACGCTTTCACCTGTCATTCCAAAGAACTCTTTTACTGTATCACTACAATCTGAAGTAATTGATTGCATCCAGTCATCATCTACTTTAACACCAGATTCTTTATACAGTACACTATGGTTCACTAACCAATGAAGAGCACTTAAAACATGCAGAGGTCTAATATTTTCAGTGAAATCACATTTATTATATGAAAGTTTCTTCTTAAGTTTAACAGGTATTGTATAGTGACTATCTAATGTTCTTGGTAAACTGTGTATAACAGGCTGAATGTCAACCGGGACATTGACAACATTCCCTTTGATGGACAACTGACCTCCTCTTGGTAATTCTCTAATCTGCATAAATGGGATTCTCAAAGAAACTAATCTTTCCTCTAGCTGATGTAAATTCAGTTCCTTTGGCAGTACAGGAAATGCATTTTGATTGAAAACAGACATTGGAGGGACTTTGTTAAGTTTAATTTTTTCATAGCATGTTTTACACAGCCATTCACAATCATCAACAGAGATGTAATTTGTAGAAAATTTTTTAACTGCATCAGAAGAGCATTTAGAATTTAGTTTGTTGAATAACACAACAGAATGTTTAAACCATGTTTGGTTACAGCATGAACAAACATAAACAGGGCCTTTTGAAACATTCTTCTTAAATTTTTCAATGCAGTCGTCTAAGCTGGAACCATATCGCTTTGAACTTTTGTAGCTCTTTTCCTTAATTTTATAATCTAAATTAGACCTTAGACTCTGGCGCTTAGTCTTATTTCTTTCATTTTCTACTATCATATTGAATCTTGATGAACGTTTATTCTGTTTTTTCATCCTTTCTGAATCTTTATACAATTTACTAGAGCGGCACTTGTGCATTGATTTAAGAGTTAACATTCTTTCTTTCTTCTTTCTTTCCTCATTTTGTCTAACTTTTTGCATAGAACCCTTTGTCATTGACCTTTCTTTGACTTGCCTTTCTGGATTTTCTCTTGCTTTTTTCTTTGAAATATTTGTCATTGTCCGTTCCTTGACTTGCCTTTCAGGATTTTTTCTTGCTTTTTTCATTGAAGTATTAGTCATAGTCCGTTCCTTGACTTGCCTCTCTGAATCTTGTCTTGCCTTTTTCTTTGAAATACTAGTCATAGTCCGTTCCTTGACTTGCCTTTCTGGATTTTGTCTTGCTTTTTTCATTGAAATACTAGTCATAGTCTGTTCCTTGACTTGCCTTTCTGGATTTTTTCTTGCCTTTCTCTTTGAAATACTAGCCACTAATCTTTCCTTAGATTGTCTTTCAGGATCCTGCCTAATTTTCCTCATATAACTTTTCATATATTCATTTCTTTTTAATCTTTTACGTTCGTGTACAATTTCATAATCTGACCTAACTTCTTGTTTGCGCTTTTGTCTCTCTGCTTGATCCTTGAAATATATGTCAATCAAAGATAATTTCTCAGGTGGACAATTTGTAAATTCAATTTCATTTTTCTTGGATTCAGATTCATGGATTTTTTCTCCTATAACAAATCTAATTGGCATCATGTCAAATTGTTCATTTAGATCGATGTTCATACTTTGATACATTGCATACATGAACATTACCAAATCATCTATTGAAAGAAAAGAAGCTAATAATGATCTTCCATCATCATCTACCAATCCATCAACACCATGTGAATGAGAATCAAATAAACAATATCTACCATCCTGCCTGAAAATTGCAGAACAAACTGAACCAATGATAAATAAAAGATAAGAAGTTGTGTGAAATGCTTCCTTCAAACAACTGTGAAGTGATGACATATGAGTGTTGATAGAACTTTGAATAAATACACCAGATAAAATATTTCCTCTCACAATAGAAACATGTCTATCAAATGCAGTTACAGAACCTGGGATCTCTTCCAAATTCAAAAGCAAGCTTTGAAAGTCATTCCTCGCTTTCAGTCCAATCACTATTTCTCTATGTAATCTATCTCCTTCTATTAGAATTTCATCTAGATTTTGTGAAGATGGCAGATGTCTAAGCTCTGTGTATATCATCGAGCATAAGGCATTGGCTGTACATTGTAGATTTCGAGAGGATGGGTCAAACATTTGATTACCTTGATGAAAAGTTCCGAAAATCATTGTGTTGGATTCTGTATCTTCAGCAACAACTTCAGTAGCAAGAACAGTATTACCATCAGCACTAGCATCAATAACAGTGTCAGTAAGTATATCATCTGCAGTATTTGGTAAAGTATCATGAACAGTATCAAGAACAGTATCAAGAACAGTATCAAGAACAGTATCAAGAACAGTATCAAGAACAGTATCAAGAACAGTATCAAGAACAGTTTCAGAACAAATTCCAGACACAGATGGTTTTTGTGGGTGGGCAAGTCCCCCATCTGATATTCCAAAGACGCCCTCCATAGACACAGATGGTTTTTGTGGGTGGGCAAGTCCCCCATCTGATATTCCAAAGACGCCCTCCATAGACACAGATGGCCTTACATCTGTTTCATCCAAAACAGATGAAGGTAAAGGGTGGGATAGGCCCCCATCTGATAGTTCAAAGACACCCGTTAAATCAGCTGTGGTTTTCGTGAGTACATCTCTTCTGGCTCTACTCATTCGCCAATTCTTCTTGCGAGGCATTTTCCTTCTGCAATTAGAAAATATAAACTAAAATGGCAAATTTTCCAGACATTCAAAGACAACTTTTGACATTGTCTGATGACCAGGACCCTGTTTTACAAATGAATTGAAATGTTCATAAAATCATAAGAAAAACAGGGCCCTGGACCATAAAAGCTGCTACATGTGTATGAAGTGTAAATTTGCAAGCATGTATCGTTTTGACCTTGATAAGTCACTTTAACAATGTTATTAAGGGATTCATACCAATGAATTATGAACTGTTTTAATATCAAATTTGAGCACTACATCTTAATTTCTAACTTACAAGGAAAAAACAGACAAACTAATGGACAGACCAGATTTTATATTGATCCCTTTCTGATCTTTAGGTGCAGATAGTGTAAAAATTCAAGAGAAAGTAATAAAAAGCCAGTTCTTACATTAAACGGATAAATCAATGGTAAATCCAAGTCCCTTTTTCCTCTGTATCTCTTTTCTTTAACTTCGTCACACTGTACTCTATATCTTTCAGCAATCAACACAAAGTGATCTATATTAAGGTACACAACCTTAAGTCACATAGGGTAGAACTTATGTTCACAATAATTCCAATATATACTCCAATTCACTGTCACAATGAACTCACAGCTACATAAAAATCACAAAACTGTATTTAGAATTAAATCAGTGTTGCACAAAAATCATAAAAAAATGTTCACTATTAAAGTGTTCACAATTCACTGTTCCACACAAGAATCATAAAAATGTGTATAACATTTCCAATTTTGGAAATAATAATAAAAGTTCACAAATGTTCCAAGTGATATTACGGTAAGTCTTTTTGTAATATTGATAAATTTGTCTGAAATAAATAAGAACAGTTGTTGAAATCATGATTGATAGAATAGTTGAGTGACAAAATGTAAGTTTCTTGAAAGACAAGATGTGTTTGTGAAACATGAATGCCCGAAATGGCTATTTTTCTACAATGTTAAGTTTTTTAATTAAGAGTTGATAAGGGTTACATGGAACATATAGATATCATTGAAAGGAAGTTAGATACCAAATTTCAGCTTTGTTTGTCAAACACTTTTGGAGAAAATGCAAAATGTTAAGTTTTCTGACAGACAGACAGGAGTAAAACAATAGAAATCATGTTATTTTGCTAACCTATGTAAAAGATCTGGAAGTAATTGCGATTAGCAATTCTAAATTATTCACTGTGTGTTTAGTTTTGAGATTTAAATCTAAATTTGTTCAAAACGTTATAATAATTTAAATATTGGCATGACACTGTACATTACTAAAGACTAGAAAATCAAATTCAGTTTATTGTTGAAATATCATTTCCAAAACTTAAATAAATGTGTATCTCTGTTAAATTGATAGAAAATAATTTCCACTTTCTATGAAAGTGGTAAACTATTTTTTGTGATAAACAAGGCGGTTATCCCAAAAAGAGGCCCTCTTCATAACTGGTGATAATCATGTATGCAATTCAAAGAAAGCAAATAACAACTGTCTTTGAAATACACAATCCTACATACTCAAAAGATTCCTGCAGCATGTTTTGGTCACCAGCACACTTACCTGGTATAGGTTAACGTCTGCAATAGCCCCTAAAGAACAAAGTCTATCTAAACTTTTGATTTAAATAGAATTTAACAAAGTATGGGTTACAAATTATCAATCATTCTTCATAATAATCATAAACTGTTGTTTTTTTTTCTTCATTAACACAAACACTTGTCACGGGTCAAGAGGGTCTGAAATGAGAAAAAGAGTATATCACATTTTGGCATCAAACTTAACCATTTTCCAAACTCTTCCAATTTGAAAGGTGTTGCAGACCGCAATATCAAGTGCATGGAATTTTAAATTTTTTGGTGTTTTTTTTGTTCAGAAAATATTGTGGAAAATGAAAAAAATTGCTTATCACAAGCAATTTCTTCATTTTCCACAATGTTTTCAAAAGCCTTTATCTTGCAGGGTGTTGAAAGGCGTCACTGTGTGGTAATGGGTTAAACAGTGGACTCTTAATAATTATATAATCCTGTTATAAGACATTCATTGCAAATTAGCAATTTCCTGTCTGCAAAAACTTAAAATTTTGAGAACAATATACTCCCTTTTTAGCTTTTTTCTGTTAATTGCAATAATTATCTTGACAAATAGACATTGCAGTTAAAAAGAATCCACTGTTTAGTGCATTTTCTCTTTTCTCAAACGATAAAAATTCAGACTGTCAAGATTTGACAGCTACTGCAGGTGATGAATTGGGTTACAAAACTATATGGAATTTGTGAACATTACAGAACAGAAAATACTGAAGGAAAAGGAGCAAGTGCTAATAATCAGCATTTTGTTTTTTCTTTCAAAGTTTTCTGACACTAAATTCCTTCAGAGACATGAAAACATGGTCTTGTTAGGGAAAGGGTTAATGAACGTTGAATTGATTTTCATGTGACTAAAATTCAACACAAAAGTTCTAAGAAGGGTGTCTCAAATAAAAAATGGTCTTGGAGATGTTTTGAAAATTCAAAGTAAAAATAAAAAAATTGCAAAAAGTCACCTAAGGAACATTCTGGCAAAGTACACTCATAATATGTCCAGTGATTACAGAAGCGGCAATCAATGAAAAATTTTCTAATGATTTCTGATAAGCCCCATCCTGCCATGCACCCATTTTTGGACAAAAAACAGTTTTTTTCTAACATTTGACCGCTTGACCTAGTTTTCAACCCCAGTGACCCAATTTCAATCCTTCAATGATTTCATCAAAACAATCACTCTGACCTCTTTTCAGATTGACTGGGCAGAAAATATGACCTCTGAAGGGCATACAAGGTTTTTCTAAGATTTGACCTAATAAAGATTTATGTTTAATTAAAGAACTTTTTCATGGTTTGTCATATTCTGATAAGCCCTACCCTGCCGCACCCAAATTTATAGACCAATTAAAATTTTACTAACAAAGTATTATTGAATAACAAAGTATGGT
Organism: Fragum sueziense; assembly: GCA_963680895.1. Taxonomy (NCBI): domain Eukaryota; kingdom Metazoa; phylum Mollusca; class Bivalvia; order Cardiida; family Cardiidae; genus Fragum; species Fragum sueziense. The sequence continues at coordinate 20,245 of CAVMGG010000941.1, read as the reverse complement.
CGAAAGTAACAAAGTATGGTTGATTTTAAGAATTTCTCGTGATTTCTCCCATTCTGATAAGCCACGCCCTGCAATGCCCACATTTATGGACCAATCAAAATTTCATGAACAAGTTAAGTATAGGGTCACTTAAGGTGCATTTCTACCAAGTTTAATTGAAATTGGCCCAATCGTTGATTTTTAAAGAATTTAACAATTATTTTGTGATTTTTCTAAGTCAGATAAGCCCGGCCCTGCCACACTCAAATTTATGGACTAATAAAAATTTCACGAACAAGTTAAGTAAAGACTCACCCGATGTACATTTCTGCCAATTTTGGTCAAAATTGGCCGAATGGTAGATTTTTAAAGAATTATTTTGTGATTTCTCTAAGTCTGATAAGCCCAGCCTGGCCACGCCCACATTTATGGAGCAATCAAAGTTCTTTAAACAATTTAAGTATAGGGTCACCTAAGGAACATTCCTTCAAAGTTTGGTCAAAATTGACCAACTGGTTTGAGAGGAGAAGATTTTCAAAGAATTATTTTGTGATTTCTCGAAATTTGATAAGCCCCGCCCTGCCACACCCACATTTATAGACCAATCAAAATTTCGCTGACAAGTTAAGTAAAGAGTCACCCAAGGTACATTTCTGCCAAGTTTGGTCAAAGTTGGCCAAATGGTTGATTTTTAAAGAATTATTTTGTGATTTCTCTAAGTCTGATAAGCCCCTCCCTGCCACGCCCACATTTATGGACCAATCAAAATTCTTTGAACAATCTAAGTAAAGGGTCACCCGATGTACATTTCTGCCAAGTTTGGTCAAAATTGGCCGAATGGTTGATTTTTAAAGAATTATTTTGTGATTTCTCTAAGTCTGATAAGCCCCGCCCTGCCACGCCCACATTTATGGACCAATCAAAGTTCTTTAAACAATTTTAGTATAGGGTCACCTAAGGAACATTCCTTCAAAGTTTGGTCAAAATTGACCAACTGGTTTGAGAGGAGAAGATTTTCAAAGAATTATTTTGTGATTTCTCAAAATTTGATAAGCTCCGCCCTGCCACGCCCACATTTATAGGCCAATCAAAATTTCACTGACAAGTTAAGTAAAGAGTCACCCAAGGTACATTTCTGCCAAGTTTGGTCAAAGTTGGCCAAATGGTTGATTTTTAAAGAATTATTTTGTGATTTCTCTAAGTCTGATAAGCCCCGCCCTGCCACGCCCACATTTATGGACCAATCAAAATTCTTTGAACAATTTAAGTAAAGGGTCACCCAAGGAACATTCCTGCAAAGTTTGGTCAAAATTGGCCCACTGGTTTGAGAGGAGAAGATTTTTAAAGAAAAAGTTAACGGACGCACGGACGCACGGACGCACGCACGACGGACACACCGCCATGACAATAGCTCGCTGGCCTTCGGCCAGTGGAGCTAAAAATTGCCGTTTGTTAATGGGTTAAGCAAGACGGCATGGTCCACTTTTGGACAGTCCATTATGTTTGCCTTATTTCATTGTCTTAGTATGAAAGTTGACACACAACGATTTAAACTGTGACTGTCCAAATGATGTTTTGATCTCTAAAACATCTAGCATATAGTCGGTCACATTCAAAAACGTCGTAACTACAGCTTAAATAAGCTCTAGTTACGACATTTCCGAACGTGACCAGCGAATTATGTCCCTTTCCCAAACAAGACCAGAGAAAACATTGAGACAAAAGAAGAAAATACCAATAAGCAGCAATACCTCATTTTGCCTCAATATTTTCTCTGCTATATTATAAACAAATAAAATCTTTATCTGCATCCATTTCATGGTATCCAGCAGCCGTCCAATAGGAACAGTTTAAGTTTTGAACGTTTGGGAATGGATTAAACGTCAAATGAACTGAAAAGATACCTAAAGGATTTGTATTATATATATCGCCGCTTTTCAATGAAAACCACGTAACTGCAGCTTGTTTTAAGATGCAGATACGAGGTTTTAAATGAAAAGCAGCGATATGATAAAACAGAAAATATACAGAGAAAATGAGAAAATGTTGATACATCTAAATCAGCCTTTTCTTCTTTTGTCTCATTCTTTTTTCTTTTTGTTTGGAGTAAGGTCTTTGGGAGGTGAAAGAAACAGAAAGAAAAATTAAGTAAGAAAATCATACTGATTAACATCATTCAATATTAATATGTTATTTTTCATTTAATACAAAAAGTATCACAATTTGAATTGACATTAATTTATTGTCACCATTTACAGAAAATATTTCTTAGAATATAAAAAATTATGCAAATCTCTCAAACTAAATTGTTAACCCATTACCAAAAGGCAAATTTTTAGACTAGTCCAAATTCAAAGGTTATGCAGACAACAATTTCAAGTGAATGAAATTTTGAATTTTTTGGTCTTTTTATATAGAAAACATTGTAGTAAATAAATGATGAAATTGCTTGTCACAAGCAATTTCTTCATTTTCCACAATGTTTTTCAAAGTAATTATCTTGTGGGAAGTCAAAAGGAGTCACTGTGTGGTAATGGGTTAACTCAGTTAAACAAGAGTTGTCTGCGGACAAAGTAGCTGGCCTTTACAGGAGCTTGCCACAAAAACAACTTAACTACAAGGTCAAGGTCATGAGATCAAAGGTCTTGGTCCAAAATTAATGGCCTTGTCAGGAGGTTTCTATATATGAAATGAAATGTCTTGGCAGGGAGCATCCATGTGTGAAAAAATCAAGGATGTATCTCTAATACTGCCTGAGATATAGACCAGAGCCGAGTTCTTTAGAGCGAGATTTCTTGAGATATCTTGAGATTTCTTAAGATGTTTTAGGATAAAGCGCTCTTTTGAGCAAGATTTTTAAGACGATCACTGGGAGCCGCCATTACTCTATACTTCTCTCGGAACACCTCGGTAAATTGTGTAGAATCTATATGGGATAGAATTGACCGAGTTGTTCCGAATGCTCCATGATTCATAAACCGTGGAGTTCCGAATGCTCCATACTTCATACAAATGACGTCGTAACACCTCGCTTAAAATCTTGGTCTCAAAAACGCTGTATCAAAAACATCTTAAGAAATCTTAAAAAATCTCGCTCTAAAGAACGCACCTCAGGTTACAGTTTTTGAAGATGCATCATGCGATGCTGACGCCAGCACCGACATTGCCACTAGGGCTGTGACGTTAGCTTCCTGGAAATAAAGTCCCAGCTCGCTAAAAAGAAAGTAAGCCTTGAAATATTATTTTTTTATGAAAATAATTGAGAAATGATTTGCCTGTGTAAGCAGTCGAAAAAAGAGTTCAAAATCTCACATGCAAGATTCAAACCATCAAATGAAAAATAATTGAGCCTGAATCTGAAAAAAACGTCCCATAAGGCTTTTAAGCCCAACATAGATCCAGATCAGCCTGTGCATACGCACAGTCTGATCAGGATCCATGTTGTTCTCTAAAAACTTCTTCGTGACCTGTAGTAACTTTAAGAGAGCAACATGGATACATATTGGACTGCTTTTGACAACAGGCTGATCTTGAAACTCAATCTTCAAAAATGCTATAAGGGATGTTTTTCCAGATCCCGGCTCAATTGTAATGTATAGTTGGATATTTGTTTACATAGGTAAATTTGGCAAACATGTAGTTGTATCAAGGTATCGTGAAAGGACTCTAGTTTTAGACACCAACAATGCAGGTTACAGTAGAATTGTTGCATTAGCTCCCCGGATATAATGTCCCAGCTCACAAAAAGTTCTTAGACCTTAGGACAGTCTTAACTTTTTTAAGTAGTAATAATCATATTCTGAGAGTATATACAAATAATGCATTATTGTACATTTTGCAGTAGTTTGACCTTTTCCCAAAGAAGACCCGGTCTTGATGACCTTTGTAGAAGATGTTTAAAAAAATATTGAGCGAAAAGAAAAAATTAAACATTTCCCTAAATATTTTCAATGTGATGACATACAGTTTCTTCTTTTGACAACAAACTTTATTCTTTTCTCCAAGTCCATTCAGATTGGTGCGGTCTACAATTTTGCCATTTGAAAAGTGTGCTATAAGAGGCTTCATGTATGATATTTGTTTAAGAAAACATGATAATGTTGTGTTTCATCTTTTTTACATCTTACTGGGCTGGATGGATTCTAACCATGAAAATGCCTGCAAATATACAGCAACAAGAGCCGTCAGAGACGGACAATGCTCCCCGAATAAGGCATTGTCACAATAAATTTATGCCATGGAGAGCTAACATAAAGCTAACAAATTTTAAGCCCCCTTTTTCCATGACATATTTTTTTACGCAAATTTCAAATAGTTTATTGTCAAGGACATCTGATTTGCTACTCAAATATGAAATTTCATCAAATTCTGACCATTAAACTAGGAGAAATTAGAGAAAAACTGTATTTTACCTTAAGTCCCCTTTTCCCATGACGAGGCCGCAAATCCAAAAACCGGGAAAAGTACATCGGCATTATGTCATAGGGAGTTCACATGGTAAGTTTCATTTGATTTTGCCCAAGGGTTATGGAGAAATCACTTCGGACGGACGGACGGAATAACGGACGGACGGACGGACGGACAAAGCGGCGACTATATGCTCTCGTATGTCAATTCTTGCGATTTTCAATGTACAAACTTGTAAGCCCAGTTTAGACAAATCTCGCAGGTTTTGAGATATCTTTACCAATCAGTATCAATGATACATTATTCATGAACAATATGTCAAAATTTCAAGTAAAACATTTCAGTTTGGGAAAAGTTATTACACTTTTTACCCTCCCCTATAAAATTTTCCAAAAACGAGATACGAGGTTTTGCATTTACAACGACGATATACAAGAAAATTATGTTAACCCTTTCCCAAACGGCAAAATTTTAGGGTGGTCCACTTCAAAGAGTGCCACAAATGACAAAATGATGTTATTAAAGATAGCATTTGTGTAACATATAGCATAGAAAATATTGAGACAAAAGGAGAAACTGCTGGTTATCAGCAGTTTCTTCTTTTGTCTCAATTTTTTCCAAAGCCATTTGGATTAGGGACGTCAAAACCAGGTCTTGTTTGGGAAAGGGTTAAACCCTTTCCCAAACAACACCATAGTCATTTCAATAGCTTTCAAAACAAACAAGAAAGATGATAAACACTTTTTTTCAATATTCTCCTTTGCCACAACATTTTCAAGTCAATAAACCAATCAATGACCAGATCTAAGCTGTCTGCCTGTGTACTTATCATAACATTGACCATCTACGATTGTTTTTCATCGGCCACCAATTTCACTTGAAATTGTCGTCTTCAAGGTCTTTGAATTTAGACAACCCCCCAAAAATTGCCGTCTGGTAATGAGCAGAGCAAAATATCAGAGGGGGGCAAAGCCATTTCAAAATTTGTTAATTCTAATCCAAACCCTATGTTGTAGGTACACATTTGAATCATCTCAATAAGATGATTCTAATGAGTACCCACAACATAGGGTTTGGTTTAATGGTCAATAAATGAAAATTGCATATTGGGAAAAAAGCGACTGAATCACATACCTGGTCACGTCTGTCCGCCTGCGTACTAATCATAATATTCACCATTGATGTTTGTTTTTTGTTTGCCATCGATGCTTTCATTGCTTTTCTGATTTCATCAGGCGTCTGTACAAAATAACCATTTCCTCCAAAAGCTTCTACGATTTTGTCATATCTGGCATTAGGTGATAAAACTGTTGGTGGGTGACTGAGGATTAGAAGATATAAAAGATGAAAACTTAAGTATTTCAAAAGCATTGACTGGATTTCACAATAGTTATTGCATTTGTATTTCAAAGAATTAGGCAACAGCAATTGTGCAATTGACCAAACGCCGACTGTCAATCAAAAACATCGATTAGCCAATGGACAATCAGAATAATATCATACCCCAATTGTTCTTCGTTGCACGTGTTCTTGTATCGATTTATCGACTGACAATCTAAACAATCGACATGCCAATGGCAAAGAATTTTGTGCTAACAATAGACTAGGTTGACCGTTATTTTTTTTATAAACCGTCGGTGTTGTTATAAAATCTCGTAACTACGGCTTAGATAAAGCCGTAGTTACAAGATTTTATAACAACACCAACTAAATTCTATTTTGTTTGTCCGACTTTACGTCACGATCAACTGGATAAAATCGTTCCCTATTAACGATCACATCCACATTGTTTGCCTTAAATTTTATGTTGGGCGGAGCGATCTGTCGATTGGCGTTTGGTCAATTGGTAGAGCATCAGACTCTTTCTCACGAAGTCCAAGGTTCGATCGGTGGCTGCAGCAAATATCCTTTCTGACAACAAGAGCTGTCCGAAGACAGTGCACTCGACTTTCTAAGTTGCTTAGTATAAAGGGGGCATAACTCCAAATATAGTGGAGCTAAGGTCATGGCCCCTGGTAGTAAGGTAGAGAGTGTGATGGTGAATAAGTATTCCAAGTTTGGGTTGAATCCCTTAGATAGTATGGAAGTTATTGATGTTTGAAAAAACTTTATCCTTTGTTGCAACGCCAATGCCAACGCCAACGCCCGGGTGACAGTATAAGCTCTCATTTTCTTTGAAAAGTCGAGCTAAAAATGTCTCCCCCAATGGTTTGATAATCATTAATCTATGCGGGCGAGCATCTGGAGCTCGGTAATAATGTTGAGGTAGCAAATGTACTGGTATGAGAAACAACAGGAATCCATGGATAGGTGCTCGAGCCGCCACAGTATGACCATACCGATTAAAAGAGGCGTTAAAACCAACCATTCAATCAACATCAAAAAATTATTGGAACACATTGTAGCCGACAAGAATTTATTCCATTTACTAATATTTTCTGGCCTAGGTTTATGTAATCTTAACCCTTCTCATTCCTAAACAAGACCTGGTTTTAATCTCCCTAACAGAAATGATTTTGGAAAACATTGAGGCTGGTAACCTGCATTTTCTTCTTTTTCCTAAAAAGTTTCTGTGTTATATATTTTTCATAATTTCTATATTTATTAACACCTATTTTGTTGTCTATAGCAGCTTTTGATGTCGGTACACCCTAAAAGTTTTGCCGTTTGTGAACAGGTTGAAATACCTTAAAGTTCTATCAGTGTCTTCTAAACTGTTGTATACGTCCTCACCAAAACTTCTGGTTATGCCGTTATTGTTAATTATCACAAACACTATGGGTAAACGATATCTAAAAAGTTGAAAATGAATGAAAAGTAGATATTACAATCAATGTGATATTGTAAGCCAAAAAGTAGTACAGTCAAAATTTGTTTCAAAGTCAGAAGAGCCATCAAAATACCTGTCAGCAGTTTGAGACATCTGATTTTGTTCAGTGTTGATTAAAGGGGCTCATTCTATGTTTTTATGCTTCCGAACTGTTCGGGAACTCATATTTGTGCATGGAAAAACAATTAGCAATGCATAAAAACCTCAATCTCGGCAAAAAAACATCTTTCCTTTGCTATAGATCAATCCTTTACAAGCGTGTTTACACATTCTATTTTTACTTCAAAACAAGACAAGGTCAAGGTCAACGAGACACACCTCTGCTGTATTAACACACCGTACAACCGGCTGTGTCGATGATTGTGACCTTATTTGCGAGGAATACGTGAAAAGGTTTATTTTGTACAAGCACTGAACATTTATACGCGTATTTATCAACTATAGAATACCAAAGATCCTTTCGTTTATTTATAAAAGTAAATTCATTTGACCTACCATGCACATGACATCAGATGCCGAATCTGTCTTCGCTGACTTTCTACGCAGCCGGTTGTGCGGTGTGTTAAATCTCGCTGAGCACAGATGACGTATCTCTGACGTAATTGATTTTTGAAGGTTGGGCATATGTAGCTGTTACAAAACAAAAACAAGGACGACCAGCATGTTATTAATTGACTTGGATTTTAATACTTAATAAAGCTCGACGAGTGGTAACAATGGACATAAATGATCTACCCCTTCAGGTTGGTAATTTCATACGTTATTTCTGGTATGTAATTATTGTGCCATTTGCATTTTCGACAGCCTACCTCGTCCCCATTTAAAATGCAATTTTACCCTTTTTGTTACTCATCAAGTATATTAATTATTGTAATATAGTGGGAAGAGGAAACCCATGTGGACAGAAATGATCTATCTGTGCAAGGAAACCCATGTGGACAGAAATGATCTATCTGTGCAGATTGACCAATACATATAACAAAGAGCTACAGATAAGAAGGGGTAATGGCTTTTAACCAAACGACAAAATTTTATGGAGGTCCAAATTGAAAGATCCTGCAGACGACAATTTCAAGTGAATGGAATTTTTAATTTTTAGGTCTTTTTGGATGGAAAACATTGTGGGAAATGAAGAAATTGCTTGTCACAAGCAATTTCTTCATTTTCCACAATGTTTCCCAAACCATGTATCTCTTGGGGAGTCAAAAAGAGTCACTGTGTGGTAATGGGTTAAAATGCAATATTTCATTAATTATTCATCAAACTGTATATTGTTGGTACTCATAGAGACAATCCAAATGAGTACTCATATCATAGAGTTTGGATATCAAATAACAAATTTAGAATGCCTTTAACCCTTCTTAATTGTTGCTATGTAATATATCTTTTTTTAAAGACAGCTACAATTTCATACAATTAGGTATTCTTTAACACTTTACCAGATGGCAAAATTTTAGACTGGTCCATATTCAAAGATATTACAGACAACAATTCCATAAAGTTATATATTTTCGTCTTTTAGAATAAAAAAAAATGTGGAAAATGAAGAAATTGCTTGTCACAAGTAATGCCATTCACGTGTGTATATAATTATTACATTTTACTGTTAAAAAAGGACTTATAGGCCCATGGGGCCGGGTGTTTATACTGTATATATGTATTGTTTGTTGTTAAACTGTTTGCACAAGTCACTATAATAAACGATTTACTTACTTACTTACTTACTTATAATAGAGCAGGGAATATATTGAGACAAAAGGAGGAACTGCTGGATATCAGCAGTTTCTTCTTTTGTCTCAATGTTTTCACAATCCTTTTCATTTAGACACATCAAAACCAGGTCTTGTTTGAGAAAGAATTAAATCATGTAATTCAACCTTACTTCAACCTTAATTCAACGAATTAAATCATGTAATTCAACCTTACCTTGTCACAGTTTCCACCTCAAACCCAGAGAACCCAAAAGCACTGTCCCCTTGTAAACAAACAACCCTTTTATCAGGGGCATGGTCCCTACAATAGAGGGCTGCAGCTATAGCAAACCCTACACCAACACCCATAGTGCCAAATGTACCAGCGTCTAACCTGAAAATGGTGGAAAGAATACATTTCTATAAAACTGTCCCCTTGTAAACAGACGACCCTTTTATCCGGGGCATGGTCCCTACAATAAAGGGCCGCAGCTATAGCAAACCCTACACCAACACCCATAGTGCCAAATGTACCAGCGTCTAGCCTGAAAAATGTTGAAGCATCTTGGTATAAATTTTCCACAATATTATAGGTTTTAAAACTCAAGCTTATTGCATTTGAATGACAATCATATGTTTTTATGTACCTGTAAGGTCAAACTTTGATTTTTCTCAAAGACAATGACATGTTATTACCATACAAAGAAATATCAACTTTTAAAACATTTGAGATTAAAGAAGTAAATGCTTTGCAAGTTCATATCTTATGAGGAGAATGCTATTAAACTTTTTAAAAGATTAAATTGACAAGAGACCATAATTCAACTTGATGATGTTTGTGGTCATTTGATAGGAAAGCTTTTCAAAGCAGTAGTATCTGTAGGTGTTAATTCTTTCCCAAACAAGACCTTGTTTTAACGTCCTTAATAGAACAGGCTTTGGAAAACATTGAAACAAAAGAAGAAACTGCTGATGACCAGCAGTTTCTCCTTTTGCCTCAATGTTTTCCATACTATATCATACATAAATTCAATAATTATCAACATCTATTTTGCTGTTTTCGGCACATTTTGAATTGGAACACCCAAAAATTTGTTGTTCGGGAAAGGGTTAAGATAGTTACCTATGTCTTGGTAGATAGTTAGGAATCATTGTCCGACTGATGTCCATAGTGTTGGCACCTTCACTGATCACTATTGCATCTTTAGGGATAAACTCATTCACCTGCAACAGTAAACAGTACTGTAAACACTTGCCATGCATGAGGTACAGAGGAGGTGATGACTTTTTGAAATGCAATTTTTCCTTCGTTAACCCTTTCCCAAAAAAGACCTGGTTTTGATGTCCCTAATAGAAAAGGCTTGGGAAAACATTGAAACAAAAGAAAAAACTGCTGATGACCAGCAGTTTCTCCTTTTGTCTCAATATTTTCTATGCCATATTTCACACAAATTTTATCTTAAATGAGTTCCATTTTGTCCTTTGTTGAGGTTTTTGAAGTGGACAACCCTAAAATTTGTTGTTTGGGAAAGGGTTAATGCATAAAACCCTAAGATGTGGGTACTCACTCCAATTACACGGATTGGAATTGAAATGAAAAAGTTAGAATGCCTTTTATCTGTTGCTCTGCTTTATGTATATGCAGGCTAATCTTTGTCTGCCGGTCAAACCCACAACTTTCTATCATCAATGTGAGTAGAAACAAGATATTGCAATTAATTAATGAATCATTGTCCATTGATGTCATCCCTTGCTGATCAATTTTACGCTGACATTTTACGAATATTTAAAGTCCTAGAACAAAGTTATATTAACTCTTGTCACACAGGAAGTGTAGATCAAGATCTGACATGCTAACTAATGGTTGATGGTAAAAGATCAATGTTGAATAAGTTAACTCAAATCAGTTCAAACAATAAGTGATAAGAGGTAACTTGTTTTACAAAATGACTTACAAGATCCATAGCTGCGTAATAGTTTAATGGCACAGTCTTGTCCTCCACATTTTTCTGTACACTGACTCTGTTTTTCTCCAGTTTCTCATTCAAAACTCCCCACCATGCTGATCTAGGATCATGGACATATCTGGGACTTTTCTTGGATAATTCTACATTCATCTGTAATATTCAACATGATAAAGAAATTTGAAATTCAAATGTTGCAGACGACAATTTCAAACAGATGAAATTTTATGTTTCTATGTCTTTCGGTGTGGAAAACATTGTGGGAAATAAAGAAATCACTTGTAACAAGTAATTTCTTCATTTTCCAAGATGTTCTCCATAGCTGCATAACAGTTTAATGGCACGGTCTTGTCTTGGACATTTTTCTGTACACTGACTCTGTTTTTCTCCAGTTTCTCATTCAAAACTCCCCACCACGCTGATCTAGGATCATGGACATAATGGGGATTTCTAATGGATAATTCTACATTCATCTGTAATATTATTTTTCATAAAATTAAAGACTGGTAAAAATAGCAGTGCATGTAATAATTGAATGGTTTCTATCCCAAAATGGAGACATATAATTTCATCAACTTGAACAGAGCTACAGAAAAGGGGGAGATAATGCCTTTTCAAAATACAAAATTTACTTAAATATTTACCAAACCCTTTGTTGTGGGTACTCTTTGGAATCATCTCAATGAGAGGATTCCAATGAGTACCCACGGCTTAGAGTATGGATTTTAGATGAAAACATTAGAATGCCTTCACCCCATGTAATCTATAAGTACGCCTTTACCCCATGTTACCAGTTTCTCTGTGATTTACCTGTGCTAGAACTGCCTTCAGGTCACCAATCAGGCCTACTGCAGGCATAACATTGTTACCCATCTCTTCTGGACATATGTCTATCTGTAAAGAAAAAAAGAACTGTCAACAAGAGGACTTACATACCCCACTACCCCCACCGTGCCCCTTGGTTGACATTAGGGAGCAAAGAAATTGCTTAATGCATAACATAACACCATACTTTTAAAATTTCCATGTACATGTATTTGTTCATGTAAATTTTCATCAAGATCTGTCCAACCATTTGGAGTTGTGCTCACAATAAATGTGGACTGACAAACAGGGGGATTAATATATACCTCTGCACTCCAAACTTTATTTGCAAGTGGTATAATGAGTATGTGAAAATAAAACAATGTTACATTCCATGAGTTTAGTGTCTTTTTCTAATAAGTAAAATAGATTTCCATTTGAATTACAGGAGGGCAAACCATACTCAATTTTAGGTAGTCCACCGCTAAGGAGATTCACATGACATTGATTTATTTTGTGTGACAATACTAAGATACATAACACACCTGATCTATACAAACATGTTATGAGTTAGAAAATATCAATATTACATTCTGGTCTATAAATAGTAACATTTTAGGCCTGAATCGGTCAGATATCGGGCAGGCCGAAAAAGCTATATCCACGGGAATTCTTAGCAGCGGGCAGATATGCGATATCTGCCTGCTGCTAAGGAATTTATTCAAAAAGCTATAGGCACAGATCTTTTGCACCTGCCTTTCCGTGACGAAAAACGTCAATGACGTCAGAAAAGCGCAATGTTGTTTACAAAAATGGCTGCCGTCGTAACGTTCTCTGTCTTCACTTCAAGTGCGAGTTCTTTAATAACTGAATGATATTGAGTTTATTTCAAGTGAATTATCTGCGGAAATTTTATTTAAAGGTAATATTTATTCATCGAAATAAGTTTTTTGTTCCAAAAAAAATACAATATATCGGGCTGGAGAGTGATATCGGCACTTACCTTGATATCTTCCCTCGGTCTAAAGACCTCGGGGCAGATATCGCGGTTGCGGGCTGATATCACTCTCCCGCCCTCATCTGCCGTGTAATAATCTCTAATCATTTTACAGATGCCAAATGTTTACGATGACGCCTGACAAATTTTGAGCACATAAACATTATTATGGAGTATGTAACTTAAAGAAAATCATTAGTGAATACCCTGGAAGTTTCAACAATCATTTTCAAATGTTGTTGGATTGACATTTTACCTTTTAATGAATTAAAAGCAAAACAGATGTTGATAGAGAAATGATTTTTGTATGATATAGCAAAGAAAATATTGAAGCAAAGGAAGAGATTGATGCATATCAGCATTTTCCTCTTTTGCCTCAAAGTTTTCCCAAGCTTTTTCTATAAAGGACACCAAAACCAGGTTTTGTATAGTACTAGGTTAAAAAACTAGACAGCCCTGGCGGTCTGGACACGCTCCACAGGCCTGACTGTTTGTCTTGTTGAATGCAATTTCAAAGGTTCAGGCTGCGCAAACAAGCAAATGCATGACCAAGCTGAAAATTATAAGCAAGTATGATGGTATTGTCAGTACGATTCTGTGTAAGTTCTGTATTGATCATTTAATACTAATGGTTGTAAAAGTGAAAATAAAGCAGAAAAATAGCAATTAACTTGTGACGTAAAATTCAGGTCAAGCTGAAAATATTACCAAGGCAAGATCCTATAATCACCAACATTCTGTACAAGTTTCATTTTGATTGTTGAATATTTGTAGTTGCTAGAGTGAAAACAATGTCAAAATAGAGCCAAAAATGGCAATTTTGTCATTTTCAAGGGCATATAACTCATGATGTAAAATTCAGATCAAGCTGAAAATTTTACCAAGGCAAGATCCTATAGTCACCAACATTCTGTACAAGTTTCATTTTGATTGTTGAATATTTGTAGTTGCTAGAGTGAAAACAATTTCAAAATAGAGCCGAAAATGGCAATTTTGTCATTTTCAAGGGCACATAACTCATGATGTAAAATTCAGATCAAGCAGGCAAGATCTTATGGTCACCAACATTCTGTCCTAGGTTTGTCTTGAATAGTCAATATTTGTAGTTGCTAGAGTGAAAACAATGTCAAAATAGAGACAAAAATGGCAATTTTGTAATTTTCAAGGGCACATACTCATGATGTAAAATTCCAATCAAGCTGAAAATTATGCCAAGGCAAGATCTTATATGCACCATCATTCTGTTTAAGTTTTGTCTTGATAAATAAAGTCAAAACCAGCTATTTTTGACATTCAAGGGCAGATAACTTAGGTTATTCCAATTCAATCAAACTTCTTTGAAGGAATCTGAGAGAGGGTCACCCAAGGATCATTACTGTGAAGTTTGATTGAAATCCATCAAGTAGTTTCTGAGAAGAAGATTTTTAAAGAAAAGGTTTACGGACGGGCGCACGACGGACACAGCGCCAAGACAATAGCCCGCTGGCCTGAAGGCCAGTGGAGCTAAAAAACTAATTAACAGAAAGACAACAATTACCTGTATAATTTTGACATCAGGTTTAAATCTGGGTGGGGCACCAAAATGCAGGATCCAGTTTAACCTTGCACCAAGTAACAATATAACATCAGCTTCTTGAAGAGCCCTACAGTAAATAAAACAACATCAATTTACTTTTTAAGACAACAGAATTATAAAGACTAGTCACAATTTAAAAGAAATTATTGACAAAAAATACCAGAGGGGGTACTGGCATTCAAAAAAGCAATACTTCATCGACTACCCATAATTTAGGGTTTAGAATTGAAATAACAAAATTAGAATGTCTCCACCCCACTTATCTGTACAGCTCTGTATCTGTAGCTCACAAATTTTGTTAATGAAGTCCAAAGGATTTGAAAGGGTAAAAATATCAAGGTAATGGCCATCAGCATTTCCTTAACTTATGGCTTATCTTCAAAGCATTTTCTTCTTTTGTCTTAATATTTTCTAAACTGCATTAAACACATATCCTAATTTATGCTGTTTAATAAAGGGTTGAAGTATAGACTGTGTAATACATTAACCCATTACCAAACGACAAATTTTGGGGTAGTCCAATTTGAAAGAAGTTGCAGACGACATTTCAATGTCATGAAATGTCGAAATTTTATAGCTTTTTGGGTAGAAAACAGTGTGGGAAATGAAGAAATAGCTTGTCACAAGCAATTTCTTCATTTTCCACAAGGTTTTCCAAAGCCATTATTATGTGGGGTGTCAAAAGGAGTCACTGTGTGGTAATGGGTTAAGGCAACAGAAGAAAATGCTTGTAATCAGCATTTATCTTATTACCCTAAATATTTTCTTTGCTATAATGT
The DNA here is from genome assembly GCA_963680895.1 of Fragum sueziense. Classification (NCBI taxonomy): domain Eukaryota; kingdom Metazoa; phylum Mollusca; class Bivalvia; order Cardiida; family Cardiidae; genus Fragum; species Fragum sueziense. The sequence continues at coordinate 5,218 of CAVMGG010000941.1, read as the reverse complement.
ACACAAATCCTATCAATATCAAGGTCCATTTCATCACCTGCAGCAGCTTTCAAACCGCAAAATTGAAATGTTGGGGACATGGTTATATTAGTTAACAATGTCAAATTCTAGATTTTATTCTATATTTAGATCCTTGGGTTATAAAGTGGAATTTTCATTGTTTACTTTTTTTACCTGTGTGAATCTGATTTAGCCTTTAACCCTTTGCAAAACAAGGCCAATTTTGACATCTCTAGTAGAAATAGTTTTTGGAAACGTCAAAAGATAAACGAGGAAATTCCTGATAGTCAGTTATTTTTTCCTTTTCTTTCAATATTTTCTATGCTATAACATACACATTTAAGACTTTTAACATTAGTCATTTGACATCTGCTACAGCTTTCAAGTTGCAACAATAAACAAATTTTGCCATTTAGGATGGGATTGACCTAGATGCTAATCTCTTACTGTACCAAAATTTAAACCTTTCCCAAACGGCAAAATATTAGGTTGCTTAAAGGCTACCAAGCAAGGCAATTGATTTCATCGTATATTGGAAGAACATCATTAAATCAACGTGTTTCATAAAAAGATCCACCAAACTCGGTTTGTTTTAAAAGTTTTGTTTGCTTTTCTTTACGTCGTTACTTGAATTTTTTGAGAAAATAAAGATCGGCAATTTCCGTAAAATCGCCACGGATTGATGTCATACAATGGCTTGACTCCGCCCCATTCCAGAGCATGAGTTTTCTGACAAAAAAAAATGTGCGACTTTTCTGTCATTAAGCTAAGTCTCAGTTTTATCCATTTCTTGATCGTCAGAGTAATACAGACAAACTTAAATCGTTCTTTGGCACATTCCTTCACTCACTAGCGACATATTATTTGACTATTTTAACATTTTTTCTAACATTTACAAAGGATGAATACCGTGTTTTGAGTATCGACTGGGGAAGTCACTATATGACAGAAAAGTCCGATATTTAATTTTGTCAGAAATCCCAGGCTTTTCCGGGAATTGACCCATGACTGCCCATTTTTCCCGCCATGACGTCATTCAGTGGCGGTTATGATGTCATAACTTCAAATAGGAAGTTTAGCTTCCGTAAAGATCGGAAAAGACCAAAATATCCAATTTAAAAGACGGAATAAAAACACTTCTAATGTTTGATAATTGTAGAAACTTTGATGTTTGGTCCTTAGAAAGGTGTTTTTCGACACAAAAGTTTGATTTTGCCAATCAGCGGACACTTTAAATTCCGATGCTGCTGCAAACAAACAAAATGTGCGTAAATAAATATGTGATATGGAAAAATGAGAAAAAGGCTCAAGTGCTAAATATCAGCATTTTTTCTGTTGCATCAATATTTTTCAAAGGCGTTTAGAGAGGTGTCGAAACCAGGTCTTGTTTGGAAAAGGGCATATCTTTTACCCATTACCAGACAGCAAAATTTCAGACTGGGCTAAATTCAAATGAGTTGCAGAGGATATTTTCAAGTGAATGTTTTTTTTTTTTTTCTATTTTTGTTATACCTGTATATAATTATGAAGAAAACCAGCATTTTCTGCTTTTGCCTCAATTCTGTGCTAGATTGTATATCCATATGACTAAAGTAACTGATTTATGAAATGCTACATTAGGGAATCTCTTACTTTGATCTGGCAGGGGCCACACATAACGGGTGATCATCTGGCAGAGTTCCTTTACCCATAGGGGTGGGTAAGAAAGGTAGTTTACATCCTTCTACTAAAGCTTTTAGTTCAGTTTGTGGGCAGAATATGACTAAAGTTTACAAAAATGTTACATAAGGACATCTCTTACTTTGATCTGGCAGGGGCCACACATAACGGGTGATCATCTGGCAGAGTTCCTTTACCCATAGGGGTGGGTAAGAAAGGTAGTTTACATCCTTCTACTAAAGCTTTTAGTTCAGTTTGTGGGCAGAATATGACTAAAGTTTACAAAAATGTTACATAAGGACATCTCTTACTTTGATCTGGCAGGGGCTACACATAACGGGTGATCATCTGGCAGAATACCTTTACTGATAGGTGTAGGTAAAATAAAGGCTATCTACATTGTTCTACATAAGTTTATGTTTGTGGGCAGAATATGACTAAAGTTTACAAAAATGTTACATAAGGACATCTCTTACTTTGATCTAGCAGGAGCTACACATAACAGGTGGTCATCTGGGAGTGTACCTTTACCCATAGGGTTGGGTAGGAAAGGTAGTTTACATCCTTCTACTAAAGCTTTTAGTTCTGTTTGCGGACAGAATATGACTAAAGTTTATGGTTTATGAAAAATTTACTTAAGGTAGAATAGCTGTAATGTGGCCATTTTGATATTTATAAAACATCAGATTTTTTTCGAGTGGCGTTGTTACGTATCTGATTCTTATGTGGGTGCGTTCGTAAACAATTGGCAATGGAAAGTTCCACTGCCGAATGTTTTCTACATCCCCCGAATAATTCCAATGTCATGCAAATCTCATTAAGGGTGGACTACCTTAAGGGAATCTCTTACTTTGATCTAGCAGGGGCCACACATAAGGGGTGATCATCTGGGAGTGTACCTTTACCCATGGGGGTGGGTAGGAAAGGTAGTTTACATCCTTCTACTAAAGCTTTTAGCTCAGTTTGTGGGCAGAATATGACTAAAGTTTACAAAAATGTTACATCAGGACATCTCTTACTTTGATCTAGCAGGGGCTACACATAACGGGTGATCATCTGGGAGTGTTCCTTTACCCATAGGGGTGGGTAGGAAAGGTAGTTTACATCCTTCTACTAAAGCTTTTAGTTCAGTATCACACTGGGCATAGGCTGCACCTGTTAAAATTGGCAAATATCACATTAACCCATTACCACACAGTGACTCCTTTTGACTCCCCACACGAAAATGGCTTTGGAAAACATTGTGGAAAATGAAGAAATTGCTTGTGACAAGCAATTTCTTCATTTCCCACAATATGTTCTACCCAAATAGTCATACAATTTCCAAGTCTCATCACATTGAAAATGTCGTCTGCAACTTTTTTGAATTTGGATCAGTCCAAAATGTTGTCGTTTGGTAATGGGTTAAAATTTTCTCATATAACAATATTTCAGATCAGTCTATGTTAGCCCATTACAAAACAATAAAATTTTGAGCTGGTCCAGATTCAAAGGTGCAGCAGACAACAATTTTAAGTGACGGAAATTTTGCATGTTTTGGTATAATTATTCCTGTGTAGAAAACATTGTGGGAAATGAAGAAATTTCTTGCTTCAAGCAATTTCTTCATTTTCCATATTCCATAAGCTTTAATCCTTTGAGGAGTTAAAAAGAATTTATCTGTGGGAACTGGGAATGAGTTAAAAGGCATCCCAGATGCCAAAATTATGTGTCCTTTTTTCCCTATTGCCCCACAAAATAATTTCTAGATGGGTTATCAAAACATGTTATGTTTATGTTTAACATGTTAATTGCCTGGGAAAGGGCAAAATGAAATTGTGATTTTATACTGATCAATCGTTTTACACCCAACTTGACAGCTAAAGTCATATATATGGAGACTAGAATTTGGTTCAAGTCTCATCCTGAAGCTTAGGCTTGGGTCGTGGGGTATCAAACCAGAAACCTTTTAGCTAATTAAACCATTAAAAATTTAATCCATTACCATACATTGACACTTTTTGACACCCCTAAAAGATAAATGCTTTGGAGAACATTGTGGAAAACAAAGAACAAGAAAGATAAAAAAAATGTAAAATTTAATTCACTTTCAATTGTCATCTGCAACATCTTTGAATTGGAAGCATCCAAATTGTTGCTTTTTGGTAATAGGTTAAGGCAGGACATCAATTTATTTCTTGCACAATAATTAGACATTTTGTTGACAACGATTTACTGAATCTTATCTTTTTCTGTATAACATCAGAAAAGCTTCTAAATTTCCTAAAATGTATTACTTTTCATTGACTATGATCTTCAATTATCTGGTAAAAAATTCAAAAGACAAAAGTTCAAACAAAATGTTACACAAACCTTTCCCAACAATGACAAGAGGTTTTTTCGACATCGCTAATAAATCCACAGCTTTCTTTACATCTGTCTGACTAGCACATATAGTCGGGGGAGGGGGACACTGTGGTATATACCTGACTGACTTCTCACTGACTTTACACATCACAAAGTTACCGGGTATATCTATGTATACAGGCCCTGGTCGACCATATATACTGGTCCTGTAAGCCTATAAAATAAACAGATATCTGTCTGACTAGCACATATTGTCGGGGGAGGAGGACACTGTGGTATATACCTGACTGACTTCTCACTGACTTTACACATCACAAAGTTACCAGGTATATCTATGTATACAGGCCCTGGTCGACCATATATACTGGTCCTGTAGGCCTATAAAATAAACAGATATCTGTCTGACTAGCACATATTGATGGAGGTGGGGGGCACTGTGGTATATATCTGACTGACTTCTCACTGACTTTACACATCACAAAGTTACCAGGTATATCTATGTATACAGGCCCTGGTCGACCATATATACTGGTCCTGTAGGCCTATAAAATAAACAGATATCTGCCTGACTAGCACATATAGTCGGGGGAGGGGGGCACTGTGGTATATACCTGACTGACTTCTCACTGACTTTACTCATCACAAAATTACCAGGTATATCTATGTATACAGGCCCTGGTCGACCATATATACTGGTCCTGTAGGCCTATAAAATAAACAGATATCTGTCTGACTAGCACATATTGTCGGGGGAGGGGGACACTGTGGTATATACCTGACTGACTTCTCACTGACTTTACACATCACATAGTTACCAGGTATATCTATGTATACAGGCCCTGGTCGACCATATATACTGGTCCTGTAGGCCTATAAAATAAACAGATATCTGTCTGACTAGCACATATTGTCGGGGGAGGGGGACACTGTGGTATATACCTGACTGACTTCTCACTGACTTTACTCATCACAAAATTACCAGGTATATCTATGTATACAGGCCCTGATTGACCATATATACTGGTCCTGTAGGCCTATAAAATAAACAGATATCTGTCTGACTAGCACATATTGACGGAGGTGGGGGACACTGTGGTATATACCTGACTGACTTCTCACTGACTTTACACATCACAAAATTACCAGGTATATCTATGTATACAGGCCCTGGTCGACCATATATACTGGTCCTGTACGCCTATAAAATAAACAG
>CAVMGG010000940.1:0-72978 GCA_963680895.1 Fragum sueziense | reverse complement strand
ACTTTTTTTGTCAAGCCTTATAATGGATATCAAATCCAGGTCTTGTTTGGGAAAGGGTTAAGTGTGATTTGTATCATTGCTGCAAATTAAATGCGCTACAAGTCATAAATGTTTTGAAATGAAAATCTCTTTCGTGTTTTTAAAATCATTTTCTCCTTTTGCCTTAATGTATTCCCAATGTGTTTTTTTTTTCAATCACAGAATCAAAGTTATGTCTTGTTTAGGACAGTGAATTCAAAATATCATGTTGAAACAAACATTCAACTCTAATGCACAATTTTGCAGACGAGATCTCTACTAAGGGAGATTACTCTTCGATGCGAATATGGATATTTTGTACAGCAGCCTCGATTTGGGAAAAATCCATATTTGTACGGTTCAATCGATATTTGTAGGGTTCAAATGAGTGCAATGCATATTTGGACAGTTCACCGGTGCATCGTACAAATATCGATTTTGCCGCTTTGGAGTATCGAGAATCCCGTGCGTTCACGCAATTATCTCGTGCGTACAATACGGCTCTAGGTATTGTATACTCACGTGGTACGAATGGAACGATTTCATTGGTTTACTAATGTAGGGTGTGAAATAATTATTATTATTATTATTATTATTATTATTATTATTATTATTATTATTATTATTATAAAACGTTCAAAGTTAAACGAGAATAGTTTACGGTTGTTTTGGTTTATTTTAGGTAGAACTACTACCTTTACCTATGTAAAATTAAAGCAAGACAACCGTATCTATTCTAGTTTATAGATAGACAACGACCTGTGAATGATCAACGATCAGCTAGTCTAAATTGACGGGGAAAGAGGGATTTCGAATTATAAAAAATATGTGACTCAAATCCGTCTCCGTGTAATAAAATGACGTTGTACTCTCTGGATACAGCTACTGAACTCACACGGCATCGCAGACAGCACGCAATACCTGTCATTGTTCGCCTTTATTCAGTGGAAAATATGCACTCCTCCCTATTTATATGTATTGGAATATACCGTAACCTTTCGTCACGGCTCACGACTCGATGTCCATTTATAATTGTGAATCTATTATATTATTATTATTATTGTCCAGCAAGATTAACCCGGGACATCTGCATATGTAATGACCCCACTTCGGCTTTGTTTTGTTAAGACGCTCCACTAACGGACTTTGCACACGAAAATTAAGTTGTCCCGGGTTAAGCTTGTTGGACAATATTATTATTATTATTATTATTATTATTATTATTATTATTATTATTATTATTATTATTATTATTATTATTATTATTATTATTATTATTATTATTATTATTATTATTTGGACACGTTGTTCACAAATGATTTGTCATCAATACTGATCAGTAAAATATTTCAAAACCTGCACGAATTGTCTGTAACTGGGCACACAAGTTTGTACTTTGAAAATCGCAAGAATCGACATACGAGGTTAAAATGTATTTACACCGACGATTTGTAAATTATCTTCTTCTTCGAGCATAAGCTTGAAACCCAGCACGGTGTATCAACTTATGTGAAGTGTATTTACAAGTGTGTGTAATTCGATGCATTTCGTATGACCAGAAAGTGGTGCTTTTAATGAGGGTCTATAAACCTTAACTGTGACATAATTTCGGACAACAATAGTATTCTTTATTTCACACCCTACATTAGTAAACCAATGAAATCGTTCCATTCGTACCACGTGAGTATACAATACCTAGAGCCGTATTGTACGCACGAGATAATTGCGTGAACGCACGGGATTCTCGATACTCCAAAGCGGCAAAATCGATATTTGTACGATGCACCGGTTGAACTGTCCAAATATGCATTGCACTCATTTGAACCCTACAAATATCGATTGAACCGTACAAATATGGATTTTTCCCAAATCGAGGCTGCTGTACAAAATATCCATATTCGCATCGAAGAGTAATCTCCCTTAGTAGAGATCTCGTCTGCAAAATTGTGCATTAGAGTTGAATGTTTGTTTCAACATGATATTTTGAATTCACTGTCCTAAACAAGACATAACTTTGATTCTGTGATTGAAAAAAAAACACATTGGGAATACATTAAGGCAAAAGGAGAAAATGATTTTAAAAACACGAAAGAGATTTTCATTTCAAAACATTTATGACTTGTAGCGCATTTAATTTGCAGCAATGATACAAATCACACTTAACCCTTTCCCAAACAAGACCTGGATTTGATATCCATTATAAGGCTTGACAAAAAAGTTCTAGGAGAAAAGGAGATTTGCCGTTTATCAGCAATTTCTCCTTTTCTGTCAATGTTTTCATTGTTGATTTACGCATGGCATGATAGTTTATATGACAAATTTCATGTACATTTCACACTATCATATGACGGTCTATTCAATCTTTTGAGACAAACATAAATCGATAAAAATAGATTAAATGTCAGATGCCCTGTATATTTACAGTGTTAGAAATGTACATGTAGCCTACATGTTTTTCATGACATAGGCCTATGTTGTTTTTCTTCCTTTTTTATTTCACGTTGGAATTCTATTTAAAAGTAATTAGATCTAGATTTTAATTTTTATACAAAATTAATCTTTGTCATGTTTTGTTTGAAAAAAAATGATGTGAAATAAAGAGGTCATTTAACATGTCTTTGTACAATACCGAATTCTATTGGATTCATACTTTGCAGAACAAGTCTATATTTAGACTCGCCTATCGGCTCGTCCAAATATAGCCTCGTTCTGCAAAGTATTCATCCAATAGAATTCAGTATTGTACAAAGACATGTTAAATAACCTCATATTATGTGTTGTTTCAAAATTTCGTAACTACGGCTTGATTCAAGCCGCAGTTACAATACTTTATAACGACACCGACGGTTTAGCAAAACAAGTTTATTTTTTGCACAAAATTACTTGCTATTTTTATACGTTCAAAGTTAAACGAGAATCGATACAAATATTTTGTTTTATTTTAGGTTGGACAGGTATCAATATGTATAAGTTGTTACTATAAATACAATGTAGTCACATATACCTCCTGCCTCCCCTATTATACGTTATCGGTCTAGTCCATCATTAGTAAAATATTTTGGATCGTTTTAGTCCTCTTCAAACAATATATAGCCCATGATAAATGACCTGGCAGAGCATCTCTAGCATATAGCTAGAGAAGCTATTCCTGGTCATTGATCGGGACCTTAACTATGGCCTAACGACAGAGGTGATGCCGATCGATAAGAGCGTAAAGACGGGGGAGGGACACGTTCAACAACAATTTAAAAAAATCTCTAAATCAAATATTTTTAGCAATTCCTGACCGATTTGAATTCGGTTTAAAACAGAAAAGGAGGGAAATATAATAATAAACCTTCTTAATTAATAAGCTGATTAAAAGCTATTTCAAGACAAGTTTCGGTTGGGCGTCAATAACTTTTTATGAGCTGTTTTTTAAAAGACCATTCATATTCAGCAAATTCCTGGCATTTTCCCGCCGTTTCTGCTTCATTTTTTCCAAATCTGCCATAATAAGGTCCATTCACGTATGTTAAGTCGGTACCCACAGAACACACTTCTGGAGGCAAAGACGATGGGTTGATGGGAAATCAACATTGTATACATGAAAATTATTACTAAAAGTAGTCACAAATCGACATTATCAAATCGAGGCTCCCTAAATATGTGGAGAAAACAATGACGATGCAGGTGCATTCAATATTCAGCGATAAAGAGAACGTGTATTCAACATTAAAACGCTTTGGGTTCGAGAGTATTGTTACCAAAACGCTTTGGGTTTGAGAGTATGTTACTAAAAATAACAAAATACTTAACGTTTGAGCGGCGTTTTAAGACTCCAAGGACGACTTTCGGAGGCTGTTGTGTGCGGGGGGTCTTAGATAAAATAACCTAATTACACAAAGCAGTAGAAATTGCACGGAACAGACTCAATTATAAGCAGAAAATAATACCTTTCGAGACCAAGTTACACACAAATGTTAAGGTAGAATACCCATTAAGTTGTAATTTTGAGATTCACAAAACATCGGCTTTTTCCGAGCGTCGTCGTTACGTATCCGAATTTTTTCGGGCACAGTCGTAAACATTCGGCGGTGGAAAGTTCCCCCGAATAATTCCGAGGTGACGTAATAGTGTAAAGCAAATGAATTCTTCGTTGTTTGCTTTCATGTTGCACTTTATGAATGTAGGCAATGATTTTATTAACTGGCAAACTGTTTTACACGTGTTAAATTCGATCTATTCTAACGTATCAACCGTGTAACGTTTGAGACCTGTTTTTGTTACGTTGTTTAAATAAAATTTCGTTAGTAAAACTTGTCGAAATTATATTTTTTATTACTCCCGATCAACATTGAATAAAGAGGTTTTTGTTAAGATGCATGTGCACCCATTTCAAAACCGTTAGAAGTAGAGTACTTTGATTAGGTACTTTGATAATCCATTTGAATACCTTGAATACTTTGATTCGTAGATTACTTTGATTAGGTACTTTGATTATCCATTTGAATACCTTGAATACTTTGATTCTATGCATCTGTTTAAAGCTTTGAATACATTTCATAGTTCAGTATACTTGACTGACCAATTTACAAGGAAGGCCATAGGACTTATCGTTGAACCATGATAAAGCAAATTACTACGTCGATCTTTTCTTCTCTTAGAGACATGATTAATTGAATATTTCATTTTCAGTCACACAATTAAATATCTACATGTATAACTTCAGACTTACATATTGAATATTCGATTGACTGTTACCCCATTAATCTTGCTTTTGATAGAACTATTTATAGTGAGGAGGACGGAAGATGTTGTGTGGTATGCAGAGAATGGTAAAGTGCAGAGAAAGGCGGCTGCATAGTGAAGCAAATTTTGCAAAATTTGCTTCCCAAAAATAGTTATTGACTACCAACATAAAGTGCAAGCACAATAAAGTATATTGCTCTGGCACAATTTTAGAATAATCTAAATTCAAATATTTTACTTTCTTGGTTAATCCTCTTCGACCATGACCGGGCATAGAGCCTTCACTATTGCTCTACAGTGGCCGACTTCGATTGGCATATGGACCGCGCCATCGTTGGGAACAAGTTCGGTTCTTTCTATCAGATTCACTCCCCGTTTTGTGTCATCAAAATTTTTGTTTACTTGACACTGATTGGTCTGCTATTATCCGAGGAGTTCCAAATGACGTAAAGGCTCCGATTGTCAGACTACACTTCTTTTTGTGGTCGGACTATAGCTGCGCAAATGACGTCAAATAGCTCGCACTATTGGTGTTCGATTGGAGTGATAGGACACAATGGCGCGAGCCAAAATGACAATCGAAGTCGGCCAGTCATTTCTGTCTTCCGCTTTCTTTTTTTGTCCCACTCCTTGAGAGTCTGATCCTTCGGAGCTCTGAGTCAAAGGTTCATTTGATTGGGCCACTCTGTTTTACTTGGAGTACTCTTTTTCCTCTCAAACCCAATCAAATGCCAAAAATCTACCCTCGGATCTACTTCAAAACAGAGTAGACGGAGTAAGTCCAATCAAGTGCGACCCAGTAATGACCGAGTGTTCCGAATAACTGGGGCATTGTCATTTAAGGGGGAATGCTCCAGTTTTTCGGAACACTCGGTCATTACTGTAGTAAATTAAATGTTTCAAACCAATATGTTTCGCTACCAAATTTTCAATAATATAACACATCATTACAATTTACCATTTTCGACAGTAAAAGTGTATTTATTATGCGAAACTGATTTCCTCAAGATGGAAATCGATTATTTAGAGCAAGACAGTCGTACGTGTGTATGCAGTTACCACTGTTTTGCGTCATTTTATTCATGTGTAGTTGATAAAAATTGCAGTAATTTCCTAATAAGTGCGATGACCTGTACATTTTCTTTTCGAATTATTTCCAGGACATGTTGCTTAATACAATGAGGGAGTTTTATCAAATTCTATTATGTAGAATTTGAAATATGTCCAAAAATATGCAAATTTTGACATAAAACACTCCAGCTTCCTTGATCTAACCTAACACGTGAGCATGCTGTTTTATACATTTACGCGTTTATAATAGCACGTATTTTTGGGTTTTCCGTTCTTATTTTAAAAATGTAAGACGTTGCTTTACATCCATTCTCAGAACTAAACGATGAATATGCAACATTTTATTAACATTTTAGTGACCTTGGACAGGTGCAAGAAATTGTGCATTTTTTCGATGAAGGGGTATGTGATACGAATGCCTATAAAATTCAAACAAGATCGCTGACCATCCATTTTTATTTTATTTTTCAAATGGGTAATAACATGTAATTTCAACATACAAAATATAAATAAATTCTATCATTGGGAAAAAAAATAGGAAACTGGAGCATTCCCCCTTAAAACAATTTTCATATTCATTCTTTCATGCTTGTAAAAAAATATGAGCTGGATTTCTGGAAAGGAATCTATTACGCATTTGAGACAAAGATGTTATGCTATATACATGTAAGCAGATCCAGATAAAAGCTGTTCTCATCAAGAAATCAATGTTTTTAGCAAAAACCTTGTAACTGCAGCTTAGAACAACGACGGAATACAAGTAGGGCATTTTTCCAGATCTTTACTAAAATTGAATATTGGTGCACACTATAATCCGTTTACATAAAATCTAATATGGTATAGTTAAAGCTTCGAACAGATTATTAGAATGTGCGATAATAAGATAATGGTTTTAGATGTAGCTGTGCGAAGCTTGCAATAAGCTAAACATGTTCTGGTTTCCCTTTCAGACAATGGTTTTAAAATCATTTAGACATAAAAGAATATTCTAACAAGAGATGTTTGTAAAACATATATGCCCCCTTAAGGGCCTATATTTCATGTAGGTCAAAGTCCAAGGTCAAGTTAACAAGGTCCAAGGTCATGGTCAAATATGAAAGGTCTTGGTAGGAGGTGTCTATGTGTGAAATATAAAAGCTGTATAATTTATGTAAAAGTAGAATGAAACATAGGCCAGGTTAAAGTTTTTCAAAGTAGGCCAAATGCCAAGGTCAAGGTCATGGTCAAATGTGAAAGGTCGTGGTTGGAGGTGTCTATGTGTGAAATATCAAGGCTGTAGGTGTAAAAGGACATGATATATATGCCTGGTTTCAGTCTTTTTAAAAGTAGGTCAAACTCCAAAGTCAAGGTTGCAATATTCAAGGTCATGGTCAAATATGAAAGGTCTTGGTAGGAGGTGTCTATGTGTGAAATATCAAGGCTGTAGGTGTAATAGGACATAAGATAAAGGCTAGGTTAAAGATTTCTAAAGGTATTTAAAAATCAAAGGTCAAGGTCACACAGGCCAAGGGCATGGTCAAATGTGAAATGTCTTGGTAGGAGTTGTCCAAGTGTAAAATATTGAGACTGTATAGGTAACAGGACATGAGATATAGGCCTAGTTTAAGTTTTTTAAAAGTAGGTCAAACTCCAAGGTCAAGGTCCAAGGTCATGGTTAAAAGTGAAATATCTTGGTTGGAAGTGACCATGTGTGAAATATCAAGGCTGTATATGTAAAATGACATGAAATATAGGCCAGGTTAATGTATTATTAAAGTAGGTCAAACACCGAGGTCAAGGTCACAAGGTCCAAGGTCAAGGTCAAATGTGAAAGGTCTTGTTCGTAGGTGTCCATGTGCCAAATATCAAGGCTGTATGTGTAAAAGGACATGATATATCGGCTAGGTTAAAGTTTTTTTAAAGTAGGTCAAAGTCCAAGGTCAAGGTCACAAGGTCCAAGGTCATGGTCAAATGTGATGGTCTTGGTAAGATGTGTCCATGTGTGAAATACCAAGGCTGTATGTGTAAACGCACATAAGATATAGGCCCAGTTTAATTTTTTTAAAAGTAGGTCAAACTCCAAGGTCAAGGCCACATTGTCCAAGGTCATAGTTGTATGTGATAGGTCTTGGTCGGAGGTTTCCATGTGTCAAATATCAAGGCTGTATGTGTAAAAGGACATGATATATCGGCCAGGTTAAAGTTTTTTAAAAGTAGGTCAAACTCCAAGGTCAAGGTCACAAAGTTATAGGTCATGGTCAATTGTGAAAGGTCTTTGTAAGATGTGTCCACGTGTGAAATATCAAGGCTGTATTTGTAAAAGGTCATGAGATATATACCGGGTTTAATTTTTTTTAAAGTAGGTCAAACTCCAAGGTCAAGGTCACAAGGTCCTGGTTAAATGTGAACGATGTTGATAGGAGGTATCTATGTGTGAGATATCAAGGCTGTATGTGTAAAAGGACATGACATATAGGCAAGGTTAAGAATTAAGTGTAAAAATCAACAAAGGGCAATAACTCCAAGAATTTGATTGGCAGAGTTACGGTTCTTGTGCACTGCACCTCCTCATAATGAAATCTATTCACCTGCAAAGTTTCATGATTCTACCTTACATATTTTTTGAGTTGTGCTCCGGACAAGAATCAAGTTATAAAATCAACAAAGGGCAATAATTTAGAAAATTTGATCGGCAGAGTTACGGTTCTTGTGCACTGCACCTCTCCATAATGAGATATATCCACCTGTAAAGTTTCATGATTCTTCCTTACATACTTTTTGAGTTATGCTCCGGACAATGATCAAGTTTGAAAATCAACAAAGGGCAATAACTCCAAAAATATGATTGGCAGAGTTACAGTTCTTTTGCACTGCACCTCTCCATAATGAGATCTATTCACCTGTAAAGTTTCATGATTCTACCTAATATAGTTTTTGAGTTATGCTCCGGACAAGAATCAAGCTTGAAAATCAACAAAGGGCAATTACTCAAAAAATTTGATCAGCAGAGTTACGGTTCTTGTGCACTGCACCCCTCCATAATGAGATCTATTTACCTGTAAAGTTTCATGATTGTACCTTACATACTTTTTGAGTTATGCTCCGGACAAGAATCAAGTTATAAAATCAACAAAGGGCAATAACTCAAAAAATTTGATCGGCATAGTTACGGTTCTTGTGCACTGCACCTCTCCATAATGAGATCTATCCACCTATGAAGTTTCATGATTCTACCTTGAATACTTTTTGAGTTATGCTCCGGACAAGGTTTGGTCTACGGACAGACCGACCGACATACGGACCGACCGACCGACCTTCCGACCGACCGACCGACCTTCCGACCGACCGACCGACCTTCCGACCGACCGACCGACCGACCGACCGACCGACACTTGCAAAACAATATACCCCAATTTTCTTCGAAAGGGGGCATAATTACTGGTATGTTCTCCTTTTACATGCCTTCTGTTTCATCATTTGCTAAAATTTTATTTTCATATACGTCTAGTTTTTTTTTTTTTTTTTTTTTTTTTTTTTTTTTTTTTTTTTTTTTTTTTTTTAAATGAAGATCATAAACTGTCTTGAATTAAGTTTTTATAACACCGCCTTCAAATTTGTTTAGATAGAATATATTCGAATTTGGTATGGCCGGTTTATGTTTCCGTAGCATCATGTTAATGGTGCATAGTCAAGCCAATTTTAACCGTTAAGCACGTTTATCTCCACTCCTGGGTTCGAACCTACAGTAGTACTGCGGAGGGTATACCACAGTAATGGTCTCGTACTCCATCGGATCAATTGATGGCAAATCGACGCCGACAGGAGGAAGTGCTTTGTATGTCTTGAAAATCTTGATCAGGTATTTGTGGATGAAGCCCATTCCTGTTCGTTGAGCTTTGCAGTCCCGGAATTCAAATCCAAAGATGCGCAAGAATTTCATTGGCTTTTCCGTTACCCCTAGCAACGCTCCGTTGTCGTCAAGGAAACGTTCCGGTCTGAATACCCAAGGATCTCCCCAAATAATATCGTCGTGATGAAGGTTAAACAAGCTTCCCAATAACAAAGAATCCTTCTTGAATATAAAACCGTCAACAACGGTATCCTTGGAAACCAATCTTGGAAAAGTTATTGACAAAAATGAGAAATAGCGGATGCTTCCATAAACAAATGCCTGAAAATATGGAAAATCCGTACGTTTGAGCGGATAAGTTGGCTCGCGTAATCTCAGCTCTTGATATATTCTCTCTTGCATATCAGAATGAATGGCTGCACTCAACAATGGAGCGCACGAACTTACGAACATCCCAGTAACGGAAGAGACCATGAGCTCTAGCAGCAAACAATACATGTTGTCATCTTTGATAAAATCCTGGCCACGTGCAGCATTTTCCTGATCCTTTTTGGTCATTAGTCGGTGGATCAGTCCGTGTTCTTGACCCTTGATGTATGTCTTTGTTGCTTCTTGCATGAATAAATCTACAGCTCGTGTCTGAGAAGACGTTATAGTATCCACGACTCGCTTCAACCGTCCTGGAATATACCGTAAGAATGGGAACATTGTGAGTTTCATCTCCCCGCCATCGATATAAATCTCATTCAGTGCATCTAAGTAATCAACCATGACAGGAGAGTAATCGCCAGTTACTTTGGCACCGAGATATTGAGCAGTCATCTGATTCGACATGGACCTGAAAAGACTTCCATTCATGTCGACATTTTCTCCTGTATTAAGAGATGCTACGTACTCGTCTATTTCTTCGTCAACTAAGCTATTCAGTACAGTATCATCTTCCATATCTTTCATGACAGTCCATACAATCTCCTTAAACACATTCTCCTTTTCTGTAAAGTTAGCAAACACTGCACCGTTTCCTTCATACCTCAGTTTTTTCGCATATCCATCAGGTCGGTGATTCAAATCTTCAACCGAAAAAGCTTTCTTCATAATGTCCAAACCACTAAGCACGATGACATTCCGCTTAAAGATACTAAACTGGTAGATTGGCCCGTATTCTTCAAACCATTTACGCATGGATTTTTGGTAATGTTTTGCATCGTACTCACGCAAATTGCCGACCAAAAAGTTGCCAGCGGGTCCCGGAATATCCTTTTGCATCCTTACTGTCACACGTTCTTCGGTGCACTGATTGCATTTGTTTACTGTAATCAACAAACCGCAACGGCGATAATAAGTGGGTGATCACTATTTGCATATCTTTCCTCGGTGGAGATTGTGCATCATGGGATGGGTAAATCAACGAACAGATTTACCTCGCTTCAGTCAAGACATTTTGCAGAAACTTTCTTATTTCAATTTTAAAACGGGTTGTTGCATATACCCCGCCTTACTGAGCTCTGTCATCTGACGGATGACGTACATGAAACCTCCTGGTATTTTGCATAAAAAAGATCCAAACCGACCAGAAAGACGTCAAGAACTTTTTTGAAAAAAATCATGACGAGTTTTCATATATCCGAGGAAAGAGCTCAGTAAGGCGGGATACATGCAACGAAACGCTTGAAATTGACTCATAAATAAGAAATTTGTTTCACAATTTCTTACCAGAAACGTGGCTAATTTGGCGGTAGTAGTTATCATTTCTTTTCCTAGTCGGTTGGGATCAAATTTTGGAAAGATAACGATTCCCGAAATAATTCATATATCTGAGGAAAGAGCTGAGTAAGACGGATTACATGCAACAGACATTTTGAAAGTTGAGACAGAAATAAAAAAAAAGAGTTATTGCAAAATGTTTTACAAGAATCGAGATTATTTTTTCCGTAGTTGTTATCAATCCCATGATGCACAATCTCCACAGTGTTTTCATACTCCAGGAAAATTATGACAACGACAGTTATGGTACGGAAACTACAGAGACATAGCCACTTCTGGTCACGCTAGCCTCTGTCTCTTTTGACACGATTTTTGAACGAAAACGTGATTTTGTTGATCACTTGAGCCGGGATCTGGAAAAGACATTCCTTGTATCATTTTAGCCAGCTCTATTTCAAGACCAGGCTGTGCCTAGGTGCAGTCTGACCTTGATCCATGTTACTCTCAAAGGGTTGCGACAGACCATGGCGAAGCTATTGGAGAACAATAAGGTTCCAGACCAGACTGCGTGTATACGCAGGCTGATCTGGAACCAGGTTGAGCTCAAAAGCCTTTAAGGACCCTTTTCCAGATCCTGGCTCATTCATTTTCTATTTATGCTTAAAGGCGAAAAAAGGAGACTGTCATGTTTCCCTACGACCATTTATTTGTCTACGTATTATGTTTGATTTAAACGAGAACGTTGTTGTCGTGAGTTGACCCGATGCGATTCTTCATGTTTAGCCTACACCATAGATCTGTGTACATTTTAATACTTAACAGCCAAGTTTGCTCCGCCCGAACTTGTTATATATGCCACTCTTGAATAGCAAAATTCTTCCTGGTCACCATATCGAAGAAATAATGAGTAAAATCAAAATATGAATGATTTTTAACAGCGGCTCTGTCATTGTAGGCTGGCTCTGTCTCTGGCTTAGTTTTTGTGGTACACTTTGAATTGACTTTAGAAACCTCGTTATTCGTCACTTTTCGCCCTATCGGACATGAAAGTCCTGGGCAATGTACCATTGAATGTCATAAATAGTTAGATTTGACTTTACCATCTGGAATCTATACTTGTTGAACAGAGAAGACAAAACAACCTCATTCTATCGGTGACTATAAGATCTCGGAAGAGTATGATTTTCAGTTGAATCGGACCGGAGAGTTCTGAGTTGAGTTTGACAAATTTGCCGATTCAATCGTTTTTTAACAACTCAGTCCTGCACAATGGCTCTTTTTCATACCTTGCAATATAATAGTTTTGGAAATCATTTTGCAGGGTGTTTCATTATATGTGTAACCATTTCGAATCTTAAGTGTGTATAAATCGATAAGGGTACGTTTAGATGAATTGCACGGTGCGAAAATAGACATAATAAAGTTTTATTTGACATTTGCGTTCAGGATTGACACGAATTCAATATAACTCATATTATACAATTTTACGACAGCGCATTCAAGACGACGTCATCCGTGTTGCAAAAAGACGTCAATCTGTTTCTTAAAGTTTGTTATGACCCAATTGCGTGTACCCAATGAAACATTCCGTTTTCACAATAAAGTGCTATTTAAATTCATCCGTGGATATTGCGACATGGTTATACGCACATGCTCCTTTATTCTATTTCAGATATACCAAAGAAAGGGTCCAAGCGGACTTAGGTCTTGGGAGTGCAAAGCCAGACATTTTCTGACCTGTATGATATCCATTGTGCCCGAAATACTCTCTCAAACCACACAATAACTTCCCTCGAATTGCGAGGTACAGCACCATCCTGTCAGAATCATCGGGTATCAAAGTAAGCAGCTTTTCGCATTCACAATGGAACATATTTCTTCTTTTATTCCATGCAAATAGTGTACTCTTTTCAAACCTGTCTAAATGACACAATTTTCATCCTCAATAAAGAATGGTCCAGCTATTACTGATGGACATAATATTTCCATACTGTTAAATTTTGAGATAGAGAATATCATTTTCAGTCAAAGTCAGTTTTTTTCTAAGCTTCTGTGTTGAGTTTTCATCATCAGGATATTGTTTCTGTTGTATAGACCTGAGGAGAATGATTGATAAATAGTTGATCAAGCAGTTTAAAAACTTTCGTGCATGTGTCAATAGACAGCACCATTTTTAAACAAGAGCTTCGCAGAGCGGCGCATATACGCCCTAGGGGGGCTTGTCGGTAAATTTGGTCATTTTTTAATTCAAGGGTAGGTAATTCAAGAACGAAAAGAGTTATCTGAATTCCGTTTGTCCACAACTAGACACCATGGAAAATCATTGTGGCAAGTTTGATTAAATTCTGATCAAAACTGTAGGAGAAGTTGCGCACACAAGAAATTGCTAACGGGCAGACAGACGGACGGACGGACGACCGTGTCCATAACATAATACGACCCTTCGGGCATATAAAAAAGGTCCAAATTTAATTAACTCAAATAAGTCGTCATGACGTCAATATTTTCCCTTAATTTTTGCGCGACACAAAACTTTATTATGTATCATTAAAAACATGTATAACACGACTATATCGTATATTAAAATTATTATCTATATTTACTTGTAATGGTAACATATATTATGAAACACCCTGTACAATCATGAATAAACGTTTTCTTCACTTTCCATAATGGTCTTCCATATAAGACCAAAACATGTTCAAAAAATTACTTAAACTTTTGGTTTGCAATATCAGTGATCTTGGATTGGAAAAAGTGCAATGTACAATTCTGCCGTTTGTAAATGGGTTGTTAATAAAAACCTTGAAATCATTACCCTGATTCGGATGAATAACCCCATAAATAACAAAATACCCTAAATATCCTATTTTGTATCCATACAACTATTTAACAAAATTAATGTACTCTTATACGCCTACATTTTTGAGAAAATGAATTTTTGAGAAATCGATATATTTTCCTTTAATAACATTAATCACTTCTGGTAGCAATTAAAGAGACCGCTGAATGAAACCGCTTTTGATGATGGTGTTAAATTTTCAAATTAATCCATATTTACCCAGATGGTTTCAAATTGAAAGATATTGCAGACGACAATTTAAAGCGAATGGAATTTTTAAATCGACTTTTTTGTTTTTGGACAGTGCTTGTTCAAAACAATTTCTTCATTTTTCACAATATTTTCCACAACTTTTATCTTATGTGACGTCAATTAACGTCATTGTTTGCGGATGGGTTGATCGTTCGCCAAACAAGACTTTTTTGTACGTCTCTAGTTAATTTGAAGAAACACTGAGAGATAAAATAACTTGTAAGATAACCAAACATTTTCTTAAAACGTTTTTTATGCTGAAACATGGACATTTTCTACATTATACATCGAGTATATTGTTGCTTACAGTTGTGTTGCTGGAGAAATGATTAAAGGGGCCCGGCTTGTTTGTCGAACATACAAACACATGAAATACATTTTAAGAAATATATAAGCCAGGATATGAAAAAAACGTCCCTTATGGCTTTTGAGCCCAACATAGATCAAGATCAACCTGTGCATACGCACAGTCTGATCATGATCCACGTTGTTCTCTAAAAGTTTCTTCATGACTTATAGTAACTAAAAGAGAGCAGCATTGATGCATATTGGACTCCATTTGACAACAGGCCGATCTTGAAACTCAATTTTGAAAAATGCTATAAGGGACGTTTTTCCAGATCCCGGCTCATATGTTTTTAAAACGTATTTTATACCCTCTTAAAAGCCTTAGACCAGCCTTTGATGTAGCCGTCTCACGTGAATTTCACGCATGGACACCTCCTACCAAGACATTTCACATTTGACCATGACCTTGGACCATGTGACCTTGACCTTGGAGTTTGACCTCTTGAAACTGTGCAGTGGTAGTATATGTCAAGTTTGGAAATCAACAAAGGCATTATCTTTATCAATTGATTTATTCAGCAATACATAGTACCGAGTCCTTGTTATATAGGTTAATGCATTAGTATGGAAATATATTGTGTCGAACGAGTTTTGTTGACAGAGTTGTCCGAGCTTGCGAGGGCTACTACGCCAAAAGAACGAGTTCGAGTTATTTACCTTGATTTTGATATTGAAAAATTCAAATTTATGGAAAACACAGTTTTGTCTTCGTAGGGAGAGTTTTATTAAAACAAAAAGGATTTTAAAACGTCTTGCCGTTGAACGTAAAATATGCGGGGAAAGTAACGTCAGCGTATGATTACGTCGACGTCACTAGGGTCATAAACACAACTTTGAATGGGGCGGCAAGTATTATCGACTCGGACTGGAATCGTCGTAAAGGTATTTAATTTGCGATAATTATAACATGTTTTTGGTATTAATCCTACTAAAAATATGTACGTTTGCCGTTTTTTTATATTTTTATATGTGAACATGTGTCATTTCCTCGTATTTGTAATCGGAATTGACTTGCCTCATCAAGTAAAATATCCGTGATTGTTTGAAAGAAAATTCACGATTTAAATTTTGCAGTTGACTTTTGAGGAGCTCTCCTATCCTTTGTAATGGACAATATAGATTTCTATGTGACTTTTCAGGCTTGAAAGTTTTGAAGCGATCTAGATGACTTAAATTGTAGTTCCGTCCTTTGCGACTGTGCGTGCACAAATTCCCTGGTAGTATCAAATTATGCAATATAAAAATATTCAGGGATTATTACGAGGGACGTTCAATTAAAAGTGGTACTAATGGCCCACCATACCTCATGGTTCTATAGAACTAGTGGTGCTTGCAGCTATTTGACGAGAAAATTACTATCTATTTTTTGTCAAAATTTGAGACAAATTCGTTAACTCTTTCAAAAGTTATTGAACTTTAAAGTTGGTTCAGTCATATTCACTGGCTATTTCGCTGTGCGCAAAATGGAAAACAAACTGTAGTAGGATGTACGGGTCTACATTGAAGGTCGCATAGGCTTTGAAATATCTGCATCATATGTATATAATGAACTATATCAGATTGTTGGACATTCGAACGTTGAATATACGTCAGTTTTTAGGAAGATTATGAAAAATAAAATTGGTAAAACTGGCCTGAATGATGGCCCCACTCTCAGGCAAACCGAGTAGAGCTAGTACCAAAGCAAATGTTGCTGTAAATTCCGACATGACCGAACAAGACGCATGGTTCAATGTGCAAGAAATTGCAGATGAAGTTTGTTTTTCATCGGGTACATGTTATACGATTTTGACGAAAGGGTTGAAACGCAGACAGGTTTATGCCCATTGGGTCCCCACCTGCTGTCTACAGGACAGAGAGCCACCCGTGCAAAATATATTTTGAAATAATGCAATAAATGCAACAATTGTTGGCTTTCTGAGCTTTATACATATGATTGAACAACAATCTAATATTATGCGCACCAATGGCGTGTCATTAGCAAGCAATGGTTGCGAAAAGATCAGGCAAGGTCCGTAATAGCCAAAAAATTAAAAGCGCGGCAAAAGTTTTGTACGCGGTAATTTTCAAATGTAACGGTTGTATTGTTCAAATAACTGTTACAAATAGTATCACTATCGTCGGTCATTCATACAACAAATGAATGTCGGGGAAAGTAAAGAAATATCACGAAAAGAGCAGGTCTAGGACCGGCTAAAAGGGCATGTACCAAATCCATGACAACGGAGCTGTCCACAGGTGTCATCTTGTCCAAAACTTCCTGAAAGAGACACATGCTGCACAGCGTCTTCATCCACCCGTATAGCCGGGCTTAAGCCAGTGTGGCTTTTTTGTGTTCTCCATGCTGACGAAAAAAGCCTCTGGTCGTCGGTATAGGCCTTCATGTTCCATATGCAGTGCAATTTACCAGTGTCTGCGGGGTGTTCCAAAATAGGCCCATTTATTGGTATATAAGTAATGGATCTCAACACTTTAGAGGTGTGTGGGTGTCAAAGAGGATTACTTCGAAGGATTGAAGAAACTTAAAATTGAATTGCGACATAACTATGGCTTATAGAACCCCAGTTCCAAAATTAATTGAACGTCCCTCGTACACGGCTGATAAAGGCCGGAGTAGTGTGATATAGGTCCGCGGCCGTGATATCTGCCCCGAGGTCTTTAGACCGAGGGCAGATATCGAGGTAAGGACCGATATCACTCTCCGACCCGAATCTGTCGTGTAATAATCTGTATATTAATCCTTATTGTAAAAAAATTCATCCGATGTTTAAATCTTACCTTTAAATAAAGTTTACACAGATGTTCTGGTTGAAATAAACTCAATTTTATACATTACATTTTTTTACATTAATTGCACTTGAAGTGAAGAAAGAAAACGGTACGACGGCAGCCATTTTTGTAAACAACATTGCGTTTTTCTGACGCCATTGACGTTTCCCGTCACGGAAAGGCACGTGCAAAAGATCTGTAGCTAATAGTTTTTAGTTTATAAATTCCTTAGCAGCGGGCGGATATCGCATTTCGGCCCGCTGCTAAGGATTCAGATGGATATAGCTTTTTCGGCCCGACCGATATCTGGCCGATTCTAGCCGAACATGTTACTATTTATAGCAACAGAATGTAATATTGCATATTATTATCCTTATCAAATGAGTACAAAATGTATGCTTAAGTCTGGCAAATTGGAGTGCACCATTTTAATATCCTCATTTAGTGACTTATGGGGGAGTATTTACTGGGTATCATTATGCACAAAATAACCCAAAAGAGTTCTTTCAGATATGTATCTTTTTGATATTGTACACTTGGTTGATAAACTGACACAACATTTTCCGGTAATTTCTATTTTCTCTGTTTGGTCAATTAAATTGTCAAGGTAATTGGTATGGATCAGTTTGCTGTCTGCCACGCGTTCAACATGTGGTGTAAGCGTCAGGAAACGAAGCGACGAGAAGCAAAGTGGCGTCTTACCTTATCGCTTGATTCTTTATATAGGGGAGACCGGGGCTAGTTGGTCCATGGGGCAAGTTGGTCCAAGTGCATTTTCTCGAAAGTGATTACAATTATGACGTCAACATTAGGCACAATATAATCCTTGATTACAACAAATTTACTGAAGAAAACAACAAAGATGTCTCTGATCGCGTTAAAAATTAGAGAAGAAATTCTGATTTTGCACCACAAAAGTAACTTTCTCGCTACTGTATATTTTTGTTTTTGCCTTCTCTATTTATCTAGTAACAAGCACATTTTATACATTTTTGGAAAGCTAATTATCTAATGGAATTCAACAGCATGTCTTTTTATTTCTTAATTCCATGACGCTCGGGTAATGAGTGAATATTTACAATGCGGTATGGTCGGGGCAAGTTGGTCCATTTTTGACGGGGCAAGTTGGTCCAACGGAATTATTGATAAAAAGTGATTTTATATCGAATTTTCTTCTGTCGCATGCCGTGACACATTTTCATTATCACTTTTTGCGAATAATATCAACTTTTATCGAGTAATTGAGTGGAGATCTTTGTATCAAAATAAGTCACAGAGAAAGGCGGGCACATTGTTTAGTCATTCGAAATGGAATTCAATATTTGAATGAGTATTTACGAAAAATGCATCCTTACCGCGCGTTTTTTTTTTTTTTTTTTTTTATAAAAAAAATGTTAGAAAGATATGTAGAAAATGTCCGTTGTTACCACCTGTAGGTTACTTTATGGGCTATTTATTTACCAAAATTAATGCAGGATAAAGACACTAAACAGTGACTCGAATGTCTTAATTAACTTCAGAAACAGAGAAGTTTATCAAATTGGTATCTGAGAGTGTATGTTATCGTAGTACTGAGGATGTACACTATTTGGAAACAGTTTTATGTTAATAAATGCTTTTGGAAATTAATATTTGTTTGATTGAGGCTGACAGCCCATTTATTCTATATAATCTATTCGGACCAACTTACCCCGCTGTCCGGACCAACTTGCCCCGACATCGGGGCAAGTTGGTCCAGTTGACTGCGTCTCGAAAAACGGCTTTATTGCCAACAATATATCATTCCGTGACACCAAAACTACTTAAAAAGTTAGAAAAATGATTAAACTGAGAGTCAAAAGTGAAAATAATAACATCAAATTAATATTAAAATCAACATCTCCGAAAATGCTTTTTTCGGACCAACTAGCCCCGGTCTCCCCTACAGTGTGTTTCGTATTATATGATACTTTTTCCAATAGATATACACCATACTTCAAAATAATATCACTTGTTAGGACAGAGAGTGTAGTTTCACAAGAAATATATCATATTGTTACATTAAACAGATTAAGCAGACATCCCTCGTTATTACAATCATTGTTTCACACAAACTGCTGGAAATGACGTCCTTTTTGACGTCACAAGGCATTCGTACTTTTCAGAAAAATCGCTATTAATTCGTTATTCAAGTACGTATCTGCATTTTTTTAATAATTCTGCATAAGACTGATTAGCTTTTTACATGGATACATCTTCTTCGATCGTCTAATTAAATTGAAACAATAATCTATCAAAATATAACTTCAGAATTTATTGTCATCTTTCCTTGGTAGCGCAATTTCGAATAAAAACATCACCTGTAAGATGACGTCAACAATGACGTCTTTATCTCCGCCCCATAAAATTATTGCATAAAATGTCATTATCTTATTCTAAAAATGATAAATTGCTAATGTATGATGTTACTGAACATGCTTTTAGTTCAATTGAAAGTGTATCACATATTATGAAACACCCTGTATTCAGAAATGTTACGAAAGAGAGCAACTTCAACATAATGGAGTACATTAAAACATTAACACGAAAAAATGGTTAAATTAATGCATTAATTTCTTTACAAACGTCACCCGATTTGATGCTCCTAAAGGGGGCTACTTTAAAGTATTAATGGAAATGGATCTGTCGACATATATAAAAGCGCTACTCAGACGGTATAGAAGTCGACAATATCCGTAGGGATCGGTCATGGTTTAGGGCAGGATCAAACGTCACAGAAGGCAGGCATCGTTGTTTTCGTAATTCACGTATCAGACGGATATACCTCTTCTGTTTTTAAAGGCACCCTCTGTGACGTCAATGCAAACCCCTCCTCTGTGAATGAGTTTTAACTGAAAATATATTTTATGCAGATTATATAATGGTCCCATGCACTTTGTATACCGATCTAATTTTCGACTGCTCAAATTTCTTTGCGTTCGATGTCATAATACAGGAAATATTCAAAATCAAACACATCTATGCTTGGGAATTGTGAAAAAAGAAAAAAAAGAAAAAAGTTAAACAACGTAGGGTTTGAACCCACGACCTCCGAATCGGGACATGTTTTGGGAGGTGGAATAATTTGTGTCCAAATCAGCATATTGTCGGTGTAAATGCAAAACCTCGTATGTCGATCCTTTCTATTTTCAAAGTACAAACTTGTGTGGCCAGTTACAGACAATTCTTTCAAGTTTTGAGATATTCTACTGGTCAGTATAAATGACACATTATTTATGAACAATATGTCCAAATTTCAAGTAAAACATTTCAGTTTGGGAAAAGTTATTACTCCTTTTTCCTTCCCCTTTGAAATTTTCCAAAAACGAGATACGAGGTTTTGCATTTACAACGACGATATTATGTACCCTGAGTAATTGTCCCTTGATTTATACAAAATTGTTATTTTTGGACTTAGGTTTCAGCCCAAAAAACGCAAATGTGACCATTTCAAGGGCAAATAAGTCGGGATGAGCGGTTCTATTCATGCCCAAAATTTCATCTAAACAAGATCTCATGGCCATCAACAACTGTTTTGGTTATGTTTAGATTGGTAAATAATTACATATAGTAAAAGGAGAAATTAATTGGAAAGTGGCAGTTTTGTTAAATTCAAGAGCGGAAAAGTAAGGATATTGAATAAAAAATCACACAAATCCAAGGAATTGTGGACACAAACATTTTATGTAGGTTTTGCATTTGACTGGTCAAATATTTATTTTTAAATGCTAGAACGCAAATATTGTCAGATATAGCATTTTTACATTCAAGAGCTCTTAACGCAGCTTTTTCAATGACAATTTGTTCAAAATTAAACTCATGCGATTACTTTTGGCCATATTTTTCATTAAGTTTGGTGAAGATCATCTTCGCTAGCAACGGTTGAACCCACATACAATTTCTTGTTATTGCGTTTCGCGGACAAGCAGTTGTCCTGCTACTTGTTTTGGAGTAGCAATGTTATGGAGTAGCAACCCATCAAATGTCATGTTCTTAAAGCATTTGACGTTTTTTTCGTCAATTTCTGATAAGGTAATTAACGTGTGTTATCTTTCAAGTTCGACGCCATGTGGACTAGGTAAAAAAATAGCCGCTTTTTAGTCGAGTTGACGCAAGTATAATAGTTCGTCGAATGAAAATTGCGGAAAAACCTGTATATTGAAGTCAACTTCAGGGGAAAAATCGTTCATCTTCCCGTTTTCGAATTGTTAATAAAATACATTTTCTCGTCCGTTGTCATGAATTGTTTTCACATGACAAGCAAATGAGACAGGATCTGGAAAAAAACGTCCCTTATAGCATTTAAGAATAACATGGTTCCAGATCAGCCTGCGTATACACGCAGTCTGACTAGGAATCATGTTGTTCTCAAATAGCTTCCCCATGGTCTGTAGCAAACATTTCAGAGTAACATGGATGCTGGCTAAACTGCATCTAGGCAAAGCCTCATCTTCAGACCTAGCTGTCTCATATTCTATAAGGGACGTTTCTCCAGATCTCGGCTCAAATGTTTTAGTCATCTGATTGGCAATAGCGATACATCATCAGAGCTAATGAAAATGCACAACAATAAAGTCAGACCAAGTGCGCCAATGGTGAATACAGTTACGTCGTAAATTTGTGAACATGACTGAATATTGGCCTATGTTTGTGGATTCTAAATTGTAAACCCGAAATTGTGGACGGGCAGACATACGGACAGCAGACAAAACGGATTACCATTACTGATATTGAGAACTATATGCTCATGTAAGCTATAACTTACTCTAAGTAAACAGTTCTGACTTTCTACATCGCTGAAAATACAGAAATTTAAAAATATACTAGGCATTTATTCCTCTGTTTGTAATCACTTTAGTACTTTTTGTTCAATTTCTGAATGAACGTTAAGATTGACGCTCGGTAACTGTTTCTCGAAAATAGGACATCCCAGAAGGTCACTTTTAGCGTAACGTATCATCAATTATCAAACAAACTGATACCACTCACTGCATAAAAGATGGTAACCAAATCTGTTTTAAGACAAAAAAAAAGTGTCCACGTTGTAGTTCGGTATATTTCCAAATTGATATCAAAACGAAATGGATATTTTGTGAGATTGCTGGGTTTGATTTCAAACCGTGATTGTGCAAAATGCAACCAGTGGATATTTTTAAGTAATGTATATATATTTCAATCAGAATGTTTTAAAGTCTGGTCTTAATAATTTCTCAAATATAGAGTAAAAGCTTTAGACATGGCTATTTGAAAGAATTTAACAACGACAGACATAATGTAACAAAATGCTGATAATAGGCATATAATTTACAGAAGCCGGTCATGAAGCATCAAATCAATCCTTTCCCAAACAAGTCCTAATTTTGACGTCCCTAGTAGAAAGGGTTTTAAGAAAACATTGAGCAAAACACAGAAAATGCTGATAATTGCCTCAATATCATCTGTGCCTTATGATACTAGTATTGCACACAAATTAATTCTACTTTTTTCAACATGCATTTTGTCACCTGCAGCAGTACCGACCAACCTTATTTTTGCCGTTTGTGGATAATCTGAGGTGCGTTCTTAAGAGCGAGATTTCTTGGGATATCTTGAGATTTCTTAAGATATTTTTGGATAAAGCGTTCTTTAGAGCAAGATTTTTAAGACGCTCAATTGGGGGGGGGGGGGGGGTCGCCATTGTCCTATACTTCGTGTGGAACCCCTCGGTCAACTCTGTACATACAATATAAAAGAGATTTGACCGAGTTGTTCCGAATACTCCATAATTCATAAACCGCGGTGTTCCGAATGCTCCATCCATATGAGGCATTCGGAACAGCTCGGTCAAAGTCTCTGTCTTAAAAACGCTTTATCCAAAACACTTTAAGAAATCTTAAAAAATCTCGCTCTAAAGAACGCGGCTCTGGTGTATAGTCAAAGTTATTAATAACCGACAATGCCTGATCCACTTTCATTATAACCTTGTAGTCTCTGAATACCTTGTCCTTGGTTCGAACCTACAGTAGAACTGAGGAGGGTATATAACTCTAATGGTATCATATTCCATTGGATCAAATGATGGCATTACAATGTCCGATGGCGGAAGTACTTTGTACGTCTTGAAAATACGTATAAGATATTTAAAGATGAAGCCCATTCCTGTACGCTGTGCTTTGCAGTCCCTAAATTCAAATCCAAAGAAACGCAGTAATTTCATCGGTTCCTCTGTAACCCCTAGCAACGCTCCGTTGTCGTCAAGGAAACGTTCTGGTCTGAATACCCACGGATCTCCCCAAATATTGTCGTCATGGTGAAGGTTGAATAAGCTTCCAAGTAACAAAGAACCCTTCTTGAACTTAAAACCGTCAACAACGCTTTCCTTGGAAACGAATCTTGGGAACGTTATGGCCACAAATGAGAAATACCGGATGCTTTCATAAACAAATGCCTGAAAATAAGGACAGATGCCTCTTTTCAGCGGATGACTTGGCTCTGCCAATTGCAGCTCTTGATACACTCTCTCTTGCATATCGGGATGTTGAACTGCACTCAACAGCGGGCCAAATATATTCAAGAATGGTGGCGTGATAGACGTGACCATTAGCTCTAGAAGTAAACAGTAGACATTTTCATCTTTGATAAACAGTTGACCACGCGTAGAATTTTCCTGCTCCTTTCTTGTCATTATTCGATGGATCAAGCCATGTTCCTGACCCTTGATGTACGTCTTTGTTGCTGCTCCTGTGAATAGTTTTACAGCTCTTGTTTGCTTAGTCACCAGATTATCCACAACTCGTTTTAATTGTCCAGGAATGTACCGCAAGAAAGGGAACATTGTAAGCTTCACATTCCGACCTTCACTATAAATCTCATTCAGTGCATCCAAGTAATCAATCATGGCAGTAGAATAATCAGCCGTGGCTTTGGTACCGAGATATTTAGCAGCAATCTGACTTGACATGGACCTAAATAGACTTCCACTGATGTCAACATTTTTGCCTGTATTCAGGCTTGCTACATACTCATCTATTTCTTCATTAACTAAGGCATTCAGTACAGTATCATCTTCCATGTCTTTCATGACAGTCCATACAATCTCCTTAAACACTTTCTCCTTTTCTGTAAAGTTAGCATACACTGCACCGTTTCCACCATATCTCAGTTTATCCGCGTACCCATGAGGTCGATGATTCAAATCTTCAACCAAAAATGTTTTCGTCATGATGTCTAAACCACTAAGTACGATGACATTCCGATTCAACAGCCTAAACTGGTAGATTGGTCCGTATTCTTCAAACCATTTACGCATAGATTTCTGGTAATGTTTTGCATCGTACTCGCGCAAATTACCGACAAAAAGTTTGCCACGGGGACCAGGTATATTATTGTGCATCCTTACAGTGAAGAGTAATTCGTCGTTATGAAGTAATTTGCTATAATGACCAAGCGTAAAAGGTGATACCAACTGGGTGATTACTACCTCTATGTTCATCCAACTCACGGCTTTTAATGAAAATCAGTCTTCGATGCAAAAAAAAACGTAAGTCCAACATCTTCGCTTCTTGAAAATCTCGTAAAGTCTACAGCTTCAGATAAATATTCTAGAGATTGAAATGAAATTTACACTTGTTTTTTTCCAAAAGAGATAAGAGATATACGCACGCTGATCTGGAACCAAGTTGGCTCAAAAACCTTTTTCCATATTCCGGCTCAGATATTATAATCGAAATTGATCGAAAATCGTATAAGGCGAACTCCAAAAAATCTCGACTTATTATTAACCCTTTCCCATACGACAACATGTCAAAGTGACCAAGTTTGAAACATGCTGTAGACAACAAAATGGATGTTACTCAAGGTGAAATTTGTGAGTAATTTAGCTAAGAAAACATTGCCCAGACAAAAGAGTAAAATGTTGAATATACACATATTGTTCAAAGCAAATTCTCCATTGGACGTCAAAACAAGGACTGGTTTGGAAAAGAGTTAACGATAAAACGATGTTGACACAGAATCGATCACTTTATCTCACCTAAAGCTATAATTTGAAAAAAACACGGTGTATAATCATGTGACACAACAATTGCAGAAACTTCAAGAGTTTCTTCAAAACTTCAATAATAAACGAGTAGAAATTGGTTTGAAACATAGAGGCGGTAATCCGACAGTGAACTTTTGGATTTGTCCGACGTCTCAAATATCAGCTGATAAAATGGTTATTAACAAACGAACAGAGTTTTTAGCAGTCATTAACATTTTTGATCGGTTGATTTTTAAAGATTTACAACATCCGACAAGTACCATATTTTCCTATTTTTTTCCATTTTCTCTGCTCCAAAACAAATCGAAATTGGATATGTATAAAGCCTCTCTTACTACCCGTCGTGCGTCTTTATAAATCGTACGTCTTCGGAGATTTAAGGACGCACGACAGGTTTTAAGAGAAGCTCAAAGAATTGTCCGGTGTATACTTTGATGCTTGCAGTCTGCGTCATGGTTGCCTCCACCAAAATCGTACGTGCATCACACGGCTATGCCTACGTCTTAGACGCAGAATGCACACAGGAGCACGTACCACCGGTTGTAAGAGAGTCTTGATATTTATAAACGTTAAGCGATATATCCTGAAATTGGTGTGTCCCGTTCAGGATTCACCGTTGTATGTGATATATTTTGTAACCCTCCAGTGTAAAAAAAGACACGGATCATTAAATTTGTAAGGTTTTGTGTGTGTGTTTTTTTTTGTTTTTTTTTTTTTTTTTTTTTTTTTTTTTTTTTTTTTTTTTTTTGATTACCAGACCTTGGCCATACCATGGTCGATACCGTTTATAAAGTCTATAATTTAACAAAAACACGGTGGGGATTGTGCATGATGGGATGGATAACGACTACCGACAATAGGGAACGATTTTATCAAGTTAACGGTGACGTAATTTCGGACAAATAAATAGTATTATGTTGGTGTTGTTATAAAATCTCGTAACTACGGCTTGAATCAAACCGTAGTTACGAGATGTTATAACAACACCGACGGTTTATCAAAACATAACGGTTTAACTCAGTCTATTTTTTGCACAAAATTTGACGACAACTCGCCTCGCTTCAGGTAAGACATTTTGCAATAACTCTGTTATTTCTGTATCAATTTTCAAGCGGTTTGCTGCATGTACCCCGCCTTATCGAGCTCTTTCATCGGATGTATGACATATTAGATAACTCATGATATTTTTTCCGAAATATTGTCCCAACCGACCAGAAAGCGAAATGGTAACGACTACGGCCAAATTAACCACGCTTCAGGTAAGAATTTGTTCAATAACTTTCTTATTTCTGCGTCAATTTTCATGCGGTTTGTTGCATGTACTCCGTCTTACTGAGCCCTTTTCTCAGATGTATTATTTATCTGGAACTTCCCTGTACTTTTCTCAAAAACCGATCCCAACCGACTAGAAAAAGGGCCTGAATTTTTTGTCGTTTTTCTGGTCGGTTGGGATCAATTTTTGGACAAAGTACAAAGATTCTACAAACAAGTCATATATCCGAGGAAAGAGCTCACTAATGCGGGGTACATGCAACAAACCGCTTGAAAATTGGAGCAGAAATAAGAAAATTATTGCACAATTTCTTAACTGAAGCGAGGCAAAATTTGTCCGTATACTCCATATTCGTTATCCATCCCATCATGCACAATCCCCACCGTGAAAAGGAGATGTATGTAAACCATATATGCCCCCTCAAGGGCCTACTTTTAACAATTGAAGCTGTCAAAGAGTAGTATTGGTCTATGTTTTTGATGCAGTCCAATAGCAGTATTGATCCATGGATACTTTTATTTAGTATGAAAATCAACAAAGGGTGATAACTCCAAAACTATGATCAGCAGAGTAATAGTTCTTGTGCACTACACCTCTCCATAATAAGATCTATCCGCGAATAAAGTTTTATTCTACCTTATTTGAGTTCTGCTCCGGACATAATTCAAGCGTGAAAACCAACAAACAACAATAACTACAAAAATATGATCGACAGCATAATGATTCTTGTGTACTGTATCTCTTTAAAATACTAGAGTTTTGCGTCGTACGTGGACTTCGACAATGGACATCGGACGTTGACTTTTTATTGGGGACCGTCTCAGCCTTTTCATATAACGAAACATGCAAAAATGTACCCGTTCAAAATTGAAAGTGAATTGATCTAGCCTCGTGTTTATTGTTTTAAAACCAATATGTTAGTTTGATAAAGTGCGCTTGATTGAAGGTGACTTTGGAGTTTAACCTACTTTTATAAAACTTTCATCTGGCCTATATCTCATGCACTATTATAGAGTCTTGATATTTAATATATGGATACCTCATATCTTGACCTTGAGACCATGGCCTTTGACCTAGTGACCTTGACCTTTTACTCCTTTTTGGGGGACAAACTCTCGTATAGACGAGCTACGTTTTCCGCGGACAACTCTTGTTAAGCTATCATTGTATGCTGCACGACCATCTAGAACCTGTTAAATACCTGAACTTAAAACATTGTCAACATTTTCATAGACGAATTTTTTATATGGCAACTGGTGAAATACTCATTTACTTAAGGGACAATGCACCAGTTATTCGGAACACTGAGTCGTTTCTGTATAAACTTTAATGTTTCACACCACATATGTTTCCAGATGTCTCTACTACCGGCGTATTACCAGCTGAAAAATGAAATAAAAATGGATGATCATCGATCTTGTTTGGTAACTCGTTCTTTTGATAGAATAAAGTTAACTAAATTTCATTATTTGGAAAAGCAATAGTAATACTGGAGCATTCTCCCTTAATGGTAGTTACGTATGTAAGTCATTTTTTGCAATTTCGTATGGCTAAAAAGAAACATCTTTCGCAAATGAATGAACTTTCTGCAAGTGGTCGATTTTTTAAATAGCACCCGATAAACAGTTATTGATGAACAAGTGATTTGGGTGGAAAATAACTTTTTATCATGTGTGTTTTTTATCCATAAAATACAACAGAGTTCTTACCTTTTTTGCTACAAACCATATTAAAAACGAATGCGTGACAGATTAATTGAAGATTTCTGCAATTGCTGTTATTATCGTTGTTAAGTAATTTTCCGAAGCTAATATATTGGTTCTAAAACAATAAACACGAGGTTATTCGCTTTCAGTGTTGACCGGTACATTTTTGCATGTACCGGTATATGAAAAGGCGGAGACGGTCCCCCAATAAAACGTCCATTTTCGATGTCCATTGTCGAAGTCCACGTAAACCGCAGAACTCTAATGAGATCTATGCATCCATAAAATTTCATGATTCTATCCTACATATTACGGATTTCATTTGACCTGACACTGACCTCTATGCAAAATGTGTTCATATTCCGCATATAGCGTAACATCATTCAAAAAGACTTGTATCATAGTACACAGATATTTACATGTATACAAGAAAATATTACAGAATTGTTATTTAATAAAGCCCAATTGTGTAATTTATTTCACACCCTACATTAGTAAACCAATGAAATCGTCCCATTGGTACCACGTGAGTATACAATACCTAGAGCCGTATTGTACGCACGAGATAATTGCGTGAACGCACGGGATTCTCGATACTCCAAAGCGGTCAAATCGATATTTGTACGATGCACCGGTTGAACCCTCCAAATATGCATCGCACTCATTTGAACCCTCCAAATATGCATCGCACTCAATTGAACCGTACAAATATGGATTTTTTTCCAAATCGAGGCTGCGATACCAAATATCGATATTTGCATCGAAGAACAATCTCCCTTAGTAGAGTTGATGTGCATTGGAGTTGAATGATTGTTTCAACATGCTATTTTGAAAACACTGTCCTAGGCAAAAGCTAAATTTAATAGGGATAGATTTTATCCAGTTATCCGTGACGTAATTTCGGACAAACAATAGTATCGTGTGTGTTGTTATAGAATGTCGTAACTATGGCTTGGATAAAGCCGTAATTACGAGATATTACAACAACACCGACGGTATATCAAAACAAAGCCGCAAACCAAGTCTAATTTTAGCATAAAATCCTTGAATATTCTGTGATTAAAAAATAAACTCTTGGCAAAACATTAAGGCAAAAGGAGAAAATGATTTTAAACATCACGAAAGAGATTATTTTCATTTCAAAAAACCCTTTCCCAAACAAGACCTGGATTTGATATCCATTAAAAGGCTTGACAAAAAAGTTCTAAGAGAAAAGGAGATTTGCCGTTTATCAGCAATTTCTCCTTTTCTGTCAATGTTTTCATTGTTTATTTACGCATGACATGATAGATAGTTTATATGACAAAGTTCATGTACATTTCACACTATTATATGACGGTCTATTCAATCTTTTGAAACAAACATAAACCGATAAATATAGATTTAATGCCAGATGCCATGTATATTTCACAGTGTTAGAAATGTACATGTAGCCTACATTTTTTTCATGACATAGGCCTATATGTTGTTTTTCTTCCTTTTTTATTTCACGTTGGAATTCTATTTTAAAGAAGTTAGGTCTAGATCTTAATTTTTATACAAAATTAATCTTTGTCATGTTTTGTGTGAAAAAAAAATGATGTGAAATAAAGAGGTCATTTAACATGTCTTTGTACAATACCGAATTCTATTGGATTCATACTTTGCAGAACAAGTCTATATTTAGACTCGCCTATCGGCTCGTCCAAATATAGCCTCGTTCTGCAAAGTATTCATCCAATAGAATTCAGTATTGTACAAAGACATGTTAAATAACCTCATATTATTATATTAAAAGCTAAAGCTGCGCCATGTGGAATGAAATATGTAATACCTTTTGAGTTATGCTCCGGACAAAAATTGAGTATGAAAGCCAACAAAGGGCAATTACTTCAAAGATGTAATCGACAGATTAACAGTCCTTGTGCACTTCACGCCTCCATAAGTTCTATCCATCAATGCTGTTTCATGATTCTACCTTTCATATTTTTCGAGTGATACTCTGGACAATGTATGGTCTACGGTCTGGCCGACCAACAGACTGATCGACATATGCAAAACAATAGTCTCCCATTTTCCTCGAAAAGGGCATAAAAGTTGGCAGACTGATCCAACTAAAGATAAAGTGTGTTGACGTCACGATTTATAAATATTTGAAGAAAGTGAGCACGATTACACGTTAACATAAAGCTACTCTCATATCGTAGGGTAACTAGCTACAATATTAATTTATGTCTCAATTATCAAGGTGGGTAATCACGTGATACAACAATTTCGGACAATCTTCAATAATTCTGTTAATACGAGACCGATTCTGAAACGGTTTGAAGCAGAGAAGGTGGACGGAGGTCAGCCGATAGAAGAATTTGGTGGATTTTCAGCTGATTATTATTATTATTTTTATTGGGGGGGGGGGGGATCTTTAATAACTTTCTAATTAGTTGATTTTTTACAAATCCACCACGTTTAGCTTATTCCTAGCATTTTTTCCATCTCTGCTTCAAGCCGAATGCAAATTAGTCAAGTATTAATAAAAATATTGAATGTAATCTGAAATTCTGAGTCACGTGATTATCCATCTTGATTATTGTAAGTATGTTATTTGGATTGACAACCATTTTAATAAAGAAATAAATTATACTCAATAGATCCTAACAAATGTCATGGCAGGGTGGAGCTAACTGTATACAAAGGTCGAAAATCTTTGTTCTTTTTATTATACTCCGTCGATGAAATCATCCGGTGCATAAGTCCCGCAGATATTCTCCATTTTTCGGCTGAACCTTGCAGTGGAGTATATATGCAAGGTATAAGTAGATATCTGCCGGACTACATATTGTTTTTGCGTCGTCCATCCGTCCGTCCGTCCGAGTTGCGTTTCCGTGCTTTTTCATGGAAACCATTGGCTCGATTTCAATGAAACTGTGTGGAAAGATTCACTACAAATAGGGGAAACGCATATCTTCGGGGTTACCAGGTGCGACTTTTTAATGTAGAGTTACTGTCTCTGATTGGTGAAGCTATATACATACAGTGTAATACTATTTTCCGCGCTATATTTCGGAAACCATGCACTCGATTTAAAAATTGACCTTTGTGGAAAGCTTCATTGCAAGGAGGAGATGCGCATATCTTCTGGGTTACCTGTTGCGACTATTAATTTAGATATACTGTCCCTGATTGGTGAAACCATATACATATACAGGATGGATCATCACGTGATCAAAATGGGTACATACACGTACACAATATGGCCGACCATTAGCGGATTTCCGTAGATTTCCCTAAATTGGTAAGTACTGCTCCATTTGTTTGACTTACCATATAGCGCAGTCTATGCGCATTTCCGAGCCCTTTTCAGTGATGTCTGTCTCGTCTCTAGGCTTCATGTAGTTTCTGAGATATCCTCGAGGTTTTGAGCCGAATCGGAACGATTTTCGAGGGAAATTGAATATGGTTCGTTACACGTTCCCCGGTTTTTTCATCAAAAATAGATCTAGTATTTTCTCTCCAAAATTCATACTTGTTTCGATTCAATTCTAAGGTCCTTCATGTGCAACAATCATACGTACTTTGCTTCAGCCTGTTCTGTCTTAAATTCACCAAAAACGGGGAAATTGTAGAAACGGTACGAAACACGTACATGATACTCAACACGTTACGATCATTTACAATTATGATACGTAACACGTAAATATTTCGAATCCAACATGACTACAAAACGTACTCTCGGAACACAATTTTACAGTTTACTGATCGGTATTCATGTGACTATTTTAAATGGGAACTCCGGTCTCCACATTTTTCTCTTCTGAAAAGACTTGAAAACTAAGTAAGTAGGCCTAGATCTATGTAATAAAATACGGCACAAAAATTTTCCTCATATAGGCTAAATAGGCATAATGTAAAAAAAAGTCTAACCTAACGATGAAATGCAGAAATTCCACACACCAAAAGTAAACAAGACTAACCTCAGTCACATTTTACATTGCAAACGTCATCACTTTACCAAATGACGTCACTGTGTAAATAAACTACGCACAGTGACATGCGCAGACTATACGGACATACATATAAACTTCAACACGAGGGTAGGTAAATTCAATCTCGATTATCTAGTTGCCTTTAGGAAATTTGCAGAATATCGTTATTGTCGTGTTTAAAAAGATACTCAAAAGTTTGCTTCTGCTAGTCATTTGTGAGCTTAAAATCGTGTATTCAACGGAAATGGTCGACCTTGTTTCTAAAGTGCGCAGGC
Organism: Fragum sueziense; assembly: GCA_963680895.1. Taxonomy (NCBI): domain Eukaryota; kingdom Metazoa; phylum Mollusca; class Bivalvia; order Cardiida; family Cardiidae; genus Fragum; species Fragum sueziense. The sequence goes on along the minus strand of CAVMGG010000940.1, from coordinate 40,160 downwards.
AGTAAGTATGAATTCAGAGGTTGGACCAAATACTTCTGTTGGTAACCGTAACGTTTTCAGACTGAGCCCATTGGGACAAATTAGATATATATATTAAAAAAGAAAGAGCTAGGCCTACTCAATATTGAAATGGGACCGATTTGTTCCGAAGGTAGGCTATATTTTTCACGCATTTCTACAAGCGCAAGCAAAACACTCATACCTACGTTTTCAAGAATTTCGGCTTCATTGGATTGCATTAAGACATTTCATGTAAAACTTCATCTCGTATTTCAATATTTGAAGAGATACTGACTCTTCTTTTGTTTTTACCGGAAGTTCCACATGCGATATAAAAACCAAGGACAACCAAGTCCGTTAGCGATTCGCATGTTAGCTCTTTCCCCGTGGGTAAAGCAATTTATTAAAAAATACAATTACATCTAGATCTACAGATATTTTATTGGCTGTAACTCGGTTACGAAACGTAGTTTGTCTATTCAAACACAACAGTGCAATAACTATTTAACCAGCCTTAATTGCGAGTGACGTAAACCTTTGTTTACTACTTCATAACCAATCATCTGTTTTGATTTGTACCGTTTAAATTGTGCACGTGAGTTAATTGGTTGAAATAGGTTGAAATAGGTAAACTCGTGCCCACGTGACTCCCATTTTAGGCTGGTTGAATAATATAAATGCATATCTAGAATATCAATAATCTAAATTATATTAGATCTATACACTACCAACACTGTTGAAAATAACCCCAACTTCGATACCAACCCCATACACGTCTACAAGCATCCAACGTTACTCTCAATCAAACTGATCAACAATAACCTCGGCTATCCGAGGGCGGTATAGTTGGGGGGCTCATCACACATAGTATTTATTTCTTTGTTATTGTCAACAGTATTGTCTAGATGTATTTGCCTCTTAAAGGACTACAATTATAATAAAATGACATTCTTGTTTGGACCCATCGGATGACAACAAAGTCAATTCAAATACAAAAACATATTCACCAATACAATTAAGACAAAATCTATATGACGAATGTATCCCTTTCCCAAACGGAACCTGTAAAAAGACATTGGAAAAACATTGATCGAAAGGAAAATGCAGACAATCACACTTTGTGCTTTTGTCTAGAACGTTTCCTACGCTATATATCACAAAAGTACAAATTTTTCAAGTAGGTAAAAAAAAATAACGTAAATAATTCCTCTTACTAAAAGTGGGTCCTTACTTCCTGAATTACAGGCCGGTAGGAAGCAATTTCATATTGGGTGGGCTCAAGCCCTTTTGTCTGAATATGGGGGGTAAATTGAATTTTCCATAAATTTTCAGTGTAAAAGAAGCAAAACTTGAGCACTCCCTGTTCCTACGGGGGCCTGTAATTTCTACAATTCAATACGAAGATTTCAGTGTCAATTGCTGTATTACAGATTGGATATATTCTCTATACCTTGGGTATTTGAAGATGTTTTTTTCTTTCTGAATCATTAATTGGTGAGAGCTTTTTCTGATTCAACTTATTGATCTTTCTAACAGAATAAAAGGTAATTTATCTAACCAACATGATTTGGTCTAGATAGTGCCCATCTTGTAGACTCCCAAGAAGAATTCTAGGTCTGAATCTTTAAATTAGTGATGCCTTTTACTCTTGAGATTTGCTCTTGCAAATATCTGTATATCTTTGTTTTACGTTTACTTTCAGTAAAAATGTTGCTGTGTAACGTTTGTGGCAGGAGTTTTAAAAGCAGGTCTGGCCTATTGGACCACGAAAGAAGACACAACAACAAAGCCCCGTACAGATGCTGTGGGCACAATTTCTTCAGTAGTTCACATCTTATCAGGCACAGGTAAATCGTTCGAAATGCATAAACACTCTGTCTTGAAAGAAACCTTTATCTCGTTCGGTGTCTAAAGAGGTTACTTTTTGGTAATGGTTGAAAAAATAAAATATTCAACACCCAATTTAACACTAACGCCGTACACACTGAATTGGTGTATAGAAACGCTCTAATTGATGTTAGTTCCTATGCAAGGGCGGATCCGGGATATTGTCCACGTCTTTCAGGAGGTGGTTGTAATCCTGTGGGGTCAGGACATCAGGAAAATGAAAAGTTGCAATGAAGTTCAAATCTAGATGATTTAGAAATCAATTTGACCACTATTTTGATAGTGTAATTATATCCGCAGTTTTAAAAGAAAACCCTGATATACTGTGATCGGTTAAAGAATTTTCTATGATTGATTTTCATGTTCGTAATACCTGTATGTCTTGCAGATGCAGCGCGCATGGACTAAAGAAGATGTTTAAATGCAGAAACTGTCCTTAAGAGTTCGCTATCGAAGGCGACAAGAGACGCCATGAAGATACTGCAGATTGTGGCGGTAGATTCAAATGTGACACGTGCGGATCTTTTTTCCACAGACAGGGTGATCTTAGGGAACATATGGATAAACACTCGGGGGATAAACGATTCAGATGCGCATGTGGTAAAGTGTACAGGTACCATTCCGGATTAAGCAGGCACAGGAAAACGTGCAACATAAAATAATTGTGATATTCTCCTTACAAATGATTTAACCCTTTACCAAATACCATATCGTCGGTGTAAATGCAAAACCTCGTATGTCGATTTCTGCTATTTTCAAAGTACAAACCTGTGTGCCAAGTTAAAGACAATTATTGCAGTTTTTGAGATATTTTTACTGATCAGTATTAATGACAAACCATTTGTGAACAAAATGTCAAAATTTCAAGAAAAAGATTTTAGATTGGGAAAAGTTATTACACTTTTTCTCCTCCCCTTTAAAATTTTCCAAACACGAGATAGGCCTACGAGGTTTTGCATTTACAACGACGATATATTGTCTACTACAGACTCCTTTCAATTTTGACCACCCTATCTTTTTGTTGTCTGGCAAAGGGTTAATAGAATGCAAGGAGAAAGCCCTTACTTAAAGTGACATTTTACAATTATTTTTACATAAATTTTACTTTTATTCCATCTGAAAGAACATCTTTTCTTATGAAAAGTCTAAAATTTAACAAGTTGTTGTGGACAACAGTTCAGATTTATATAGAATTTGCCAATTCTGTCTAAACTTTAAAGACGTATTTTTCGCTTATAAATAACAACTTCAAAAAACTGATAGCATTTCTACGCATTAGAATAAGCAATCTTTGCATCAAGACATACTTTTAGAAAATGAAATAAATGTGAAATGTCACTTTAAACATTTGAGTTTTTTATAAATAAATTTGAAGTCGGAAAGAACAGTGTATAATTGTATAAAGAGTTCTACTGATAAGGCGAGAAACATTCTTGGATTTATTGATAACTCCTGCAAATAAAGCTAAAGAAAACCTCTCTAGATCAATGAATATCAGTTGTGTAAGAAAATACATATATTGAGGTAGTAACAAAAGCCAAGAGATGTCTGTATCTGTAGAATTTGTACAATTATATTTTTATGCGATTTTCGTAAAACCTAATCAGTGTGCCTAGAATTTGTCTTCATTTGCACGTTTTTAATATGTACTTTTGAATTTTCCTCGCCTTTCAATAGCGCTCCTTTAACCCTTCCCAAACAAGACCCTGTTTTGACGACCCTATTAGAAAATGTTTGGAAAACATTGAGGCTAAAGAAGAACATGCTGATAGTCAGCATTTTCACCCTTGCCTCAATATTTACTAACAATATTGCACACAAATAATATCTACATAAACAGCAATTCTTTCGTCTTCAGCAGCTTGGAACTAGGACTACCCTTTGTATTTGTTGTTTGGGAAAGGGTTAATACATGCAAATATTTGTGTAAGTTTTTTGCCATTGTGACATTGTGTGTTATATGATATTCTAGTCTTTCTTTGCAGTCCTCTACCGGCAAAAGCCGAAGAGGGCTTTCGGTTTGCACTTTGCCTTTCCGCCAGTCCGTCCTTCGGTCAGCCCGCCCGTACAGAGAAGTTGTATTTCTCCGGACTTTTTTCCTAAATGCTTACAGATATTTGGCTGATTTTGGTATACTCGTATGAGTGTCATTTATGAGAACGTATTCAGTTGAGTTTCGTTCCGGTCTATTGATTTTTCAGAAAGATATGTATGCTGGGCTTAAGAATTACTGGCAAATTACAGTTTCAATGCTTATTCTAACTTCTAAAGCTCGAAAAAGATCAGTGTCTATGGATAAATATATCCAACCGGTAGGGGACTTTGCATTGCTTTATGCAATACCTTTTCCCGCTTTTTTTACCACAAATGGGTAATTTTCTCAATCATTATATGTCTGTGATTCAGAGATGATTTTTTTTATATATCTGTTTACAAGTCAAGATATGATTTACATTTTTATAAAAGTGAGTGTTTAATAAATACTTTTAAATTTGGTTTTGTATTTGTTCGTGTTGGCCTTTTAAAGATAAAAACAGACAGTCTTTGACTACTTAAAAAAATGTTCCCCGAATAGAAACTTATGTGGCTGTTAAATAATTAAATACCCGTTATGGTGAAATTTCCTATACTCACATATACAAAATTTAACCATAACAGTTATTCAACCAGAGTGTTACTCAATGTTTATACAATCGGGGGATCGCTAATCACTTCACATACTTCTTGGGGTATGCATTCAATCACTCAACCACACTTCGAATAGTTCTAGCTAAACGGCTAATTGTACTTAAGGGACAACGCTGCAGTTAAATATTTATTTTCCTAAGAACAGAATTTATCTATATTTTGCTTCTTGAAAGTACATCTATTACCAATAAAAAAATGGACGGTCATCGATCTGGTTTAAATTGGATAGTCAGTCGAATGACATACCCCTACAGCTAAAAATTACAATATTTCTTGCACCTGTCAAAGGTCACTTAAACACTCAAAAATGCTATATGAGCCGGGATCTGGAAAAAAAGTCCCTCATATTTTTAAAAAATGAGTTTCAAGATAAGCCTGTTGTCAAATAAAGTCAAATATACATCCATGCTGCTCTCTTTAAGTAACTACAGGTCACGAAGAAGCTATTAGAGAACAACATGGATCCTGGTCAGACTGTGCGTATGCACAGGCTGATCTGGATCCATGTTGTTCTCAAATGCCTTAAGCCTTAAGGGACGTTTTTCCAGATACTGGCTCATAAATAATCATCGTTTAGTCCTGAAAATGGGTTTAATGTAATGTCTTATATTTAATAAGAACAGAAAATCCAACATATGTGCTGCTTTGAACGCGAAAATGTATAAAACAGCATGCTCATGTGTTCAGTAAGATCAACGAGACTGAGGTGTTTTATGTCAAAATTGGCATATTTTTAGAAATATTTCAAGTTCTACATAAATAGAATTTGATAAAACTCACTCATTGCATTAAGCAATATGTCCTAGTAATAATTCAAGAAGACAATGTATAGGTCATCGTACTTATTAGTGAAGTACAGCAATCTTTATCAGCTTCACATGAATTAAATGACGCAAAACAGTGGTTAGAGCATACACACTTACAACTGTCTTGCTCTAAATGGTATTAAAATAGTATTGAAAATATGGTGGTGGAACATATACATGTATGGTGCGAAACATTAAATTTTCTACAGTAATGACTTAGTGTTCCGAAAAACAGGAGCATTGTCCATCAACCCATTACCACACAATGACTCTTTCTGACTCCCTATAAGATAATGACTTTTGAAAACGTTGTCGAAAATGAAGAAATTGCTCGTGAAAAGCAATTTCTTCATTTCCCACAATGTTTTCTTTCCCAAGAGACCAACGCATTTTTTTTAATTTCCTATACTTTGAATTTGCGTATGCAACATCTTTGAATTTGGATCACTCTAAAATTTTGGTGGGTTACTTGGTAAAGGAGCGTCTGAAATTGGTTCCAAATTTCCTTCTTCGCTGTTATCCTGATACGGCCCAAAAAGTGAACGAGAAATTTTGACAGATTTCACTGGAGTTTTGACAGATTTCACTGGAGATGTTTTTGGAAGCAAGTTAACTTTTGGACGACAAGGTGTTCGAAATGTCTTGATTCGTTTAGCTGCTGGAGATACCTTGTACATGCACTTAGACGGGCTTAGATTCCTCTTTTGTAGATTTCTGTTGTTGGAATTGTCTGGTTGGCATTGCAGCACATGGACGGCCTTAACTCTCTTCACTGTCCATGGCTTCTTGCCAAGAGAGAGCCTTGACTTTGTTTTCCCCATGGTTCTGTAATGATAAACGAATGACGAATGTTACAATCGTACATGTAAAAAAATTAGGCTATGGAATTCTGTTTCCGCAATCCACTTTTCTAATAATAAAACATGAAATGTCGACTTGTCTTCTTTTCTTGGGAAAAGGTTACCTAGAAAACCAAAAAATATCATTTTTTCTTGAAAGAATTGCCAGAAGTAGGTATGACAAAATTTGATTTTTCTACTCTTCTACCTATTTTTTTTTTAGAAAATTTAGTTACAGTTATATAAACTTTTCTAGCAAATTGGGACATAGAAAGTAGATATGACGAAGCTTGTCACAGTAACTACATTCAATTGTCAGGGACAAAACTTCAACTTTTCTACCATACCTCTTTGCTAGAGTAGTGGAAATTAATCACATTAATTTCAACTTTTCTTAACTTGATACATAGAATAATATAACAATTGACGCGAGTCACACAGATTTTGACTTTTCTAGAAAGTTCTTTCGGAAGAAAAGTTGAAGTTTTGCGCCCGACAATTGTCTGTATTAGTGTGACAAAGTTCAATTTTTCTAGGTCTCAAATTTGCTGGAAGAGAGTCACACTAATTTCGACTTTTCTTGTAGGTAGAAAGGTGGATGGCAGTAACAGGATTTCGTATTAAAGCATGGGAAATAAAAATTTTATTGGTCCAAAGGCACATTCAGTTGAAAAATCATCGTGCATTATGAAACATACTGCACACTCTTTTTATTCATGAATTAAATCGTTCTGGTTAATGGATAGTATTACGTTCTATTAGTATATTCTTGTATAATTTAATCAAGTATGGATGATACCTTGTACTTTGTCACGATTGATGTGGGAAATTTATAAAACTTCGTAGCTGGTTTTGAAATATTTACGTGGTACGTATCATAATTGCAAATGATCGTAACGTGTTGAGTATCATGTACGTGTTTCGTACCGTTTCTACAATTTTCCCGTTTTTGGTGAATTTAAGACAGAACAGGCTGAAGCAAAGTACGTATGATTGTTGCACATGAAGGACCTTAGAATTGAATCGAAACAAGTATGAATTTTGGAGAGAAAACGCTATTTTTGATGAAAAAACCGGGGAACGTGTAACGTACCATATTCAATTTCCCTTGAAAATCGTTCCGATTCGGCTTAAAACCTCGAGGGTATCTCAGAAACTATATGAAGCCTAGAGACGAGACAGACATCACTGAAAAGGGCTCGGAAATGCGCATAGACTGCGTTATATGGTAAGTCAAACAAATGGAGCAGTACTTACCAATTTAGGGAAATCTACGGAAATCCGCTAATGGTCGGCCATATTGTGTACGTGTATGTACCCATTTTGATCACGTGATGATCCACCCTGATATAGAGTACTATTCATTTCCGCGCTATTTCTTGGAAACAATTTGCTGGATTTTTTTTTCAATGAAATTTTGTGGAAAGATTCAATGAAAAGAGGATATGTGCATATCTCCAGGGTTACCCGGTTCAACTATTGAATTTAGAGTTACTTGTTGGAAAACATTCGCTTGATTTCACCCTCCGAAAAAAATTGTTTACTCTGTATGTATATGGCTTCATCAATCAGGGGCAGTAACTCTAAATTTAATAGTCAAACAGGGTAACCCCGACGATATGTGAATCGCCTTTTTGTAGTGAGCATTTTCCAAAAGTTTAATTGGATTAGTAATTTTCATACAAATACCTGTTTCAGTGTAGTGTCAACCTGTACTTAGACTGAACTTTAAATTATAATTCGTTTTACCAATGTGTCTGCAACGTACAAAACAACCCCGTTTCCCAAACAATTTCCTAATTCGATTATGTTCATCGAGAACCCATGTAAGCTATGTACCGTCGTTAATATCCAGATAATTTGCCTTAACGCTTATGAAATTATGTGAGAAAACTCATTAACACAATTACTTAAAGACGTTGATGATGGCGGAAATAAAGGAAACTTTTAATTAAATAATCGAATGAAGATTTTGTAGAACCACACTCAATGTCAAGTATACATGAATATAGCGTTTCTTGAATACACAATCTCAAAAAATAATTGCTCGTGGAATATAACAATAAGTATACTATAACACGGTGGATAGCCCACGTGACTTATGGGAAGCGTTAACACCGAAAAAATCGTCCGCTTCAAGGTATGTTTTGTTTAATTTCTCAGCTTATACTCTATTGGTTTTGACGAGATAAAGTGCACGGAACGCGCATTTCAGAGGACCTTTCCCGTTTGTAATTCACTCTGCTACGAATTCCGTGGTTTCTTCAAACATTCAAGCGAAAGTTTTTCTCAGTGCACGCGAACGCTTCCCACTTTCGTTTTGCACTTACAAAAAATTTGGCTCGAATGTTTGAAGAAACCACTGGGTTTGGAGCAAAGTGAGTTAGAGCCGGGAATAGTCGTCTCAAATGCGCGTTCCATACACTTAATCTCGTCAAAATCAATAGAGTGTAAACTGAGAAATTAAACAAAACATACCTTAAGCGGACGATTTTTTCGGTGTTAACGCTTATCAAAAGTCACGTGGGTTATCCACCGTGTATAATAAACACTTATTTTGTCAAGAGAATCAACGATTTTTATCGCCTCACATCATTATTATTTTGTTGGTACTATTATAATAATTATGGCAGTGCGATAAAATCTTTCGAATTGCGAGTGTTTATTACAATGTGTTCCTTCAACCTTCTTGAATATGTTCGAATTTGACACGGCCTATTACAGATTCCGTATGTACCATTTGTCCAACAATCAAAGCAATTTATAATTTTATGTTCTCAGTTACGCCATTTTCCGAGTCAGTATCGCCAGTTCTCGGTTCGAACCTACAGTAGAACTGCGGAGGGTATAATACAGTAATGGTCTCATATTCCATCGGATCCAATGATGGTAAGTCAACGCCGACAGGGGGAAGTACTTTGTAGGTCTTGAAAATCTTTATCAGATATTTGTGGACGAATTCCAATGCTAATTTCTGTCCTTTGCAGTCCCTGGATAAGTCAAATCCAAAGACACGCAAGAATTTCATTGGCTCTTCCGTAACCCCTAGCAATGCTCCGTTGTCGTCAAGGAAACGTTCTGGTCTGAATACCCACGGATCTCCCCAGACGTTGTCGTCGTGGTGTAGGTTAAATAAGCTTCCCAGTAACGAGGAACCCTTCTTGAATTTATAACCGTCAACAACGGTGTCCTTGGAAACAAACCTTGGGAATGTTATTGCCACAAATGAGAAATATCGAATGTTTTCATAAACAAATGCCTGAAAATATGGAAAGTCAGTGCGTGTCAGTGGATAAGTTGGCTCGTCCAATCGCATCTCTTGATATATTCTCTCTTGCAAATCAGGATGAAGGGCTCCAGTCAACAATGGACCGCATATACTTGAGACAAGCGGCGTAATAGAAGAAACGACGAGCTCTAGAAGCAAACAATAAATATTCTCATCTTTGATAAAGTCCTGACCACGGGTAGAATTTTCCTGCTCCTTTCTTGTCATTACTCGGTGTATCAAACCATGTTCCTGGCCTTTGATATAGGTCTTAGTTGCTTCTTGCATGAATACATCTACAGTCCGTGTTTGTTTAGAAATCAGATTGTTTACAACTCGCTTTATTTGTCCTGGAATATACCGTAAGAAAGGGAACATTGTGAGTTTCACCTCCCGACCTTCAATATAGATCTCATTTAGAGCATCTAAGTAATCAATCATGGCACTAGAATGATCAGCTGTGGCTTTGATACCAAGGTATTTAGCTGCCATCTGATTTGACAAGGATCTAAATAGGCTTCCATTCACGTCGACATTTTCTCCTGTATTCACGCGTGCTACGTACTCGTCTATTTCTTCATCAACTAGGCTAGTTAGGACCGAATCATCTTCCATATCTTTCAAGACAGACCATACAGTCTCCTTAAACACATTTTCCTTTTCCGAAAAGTTAGCAAATAGTGCACCATTTCCACCATATCTCAGTTTGTTCGCGTACCCATGAGGTCTGTGATTCAAATCTTCCATCGAAAATGCTTTCTTCATTATATCCAAACCGCTAAGTATGATGACATTCCGATTAAATATCCTGAACTGGTAGATTGGTCCGTATTCTTCAAACCATTTAAACATGGATTTATGGTAATGTTTTGCATCGTATTCACCCAAGTTACCGACAAAAAGCTTGCCAGCGGGTCCAGGGATATTCTTTTGCATCCTTACAGTTTTAAGTAAAGCGATGTAATGACGAAACTTAAACGGTATGGCAACTGGGTGATTACTACACGCATGCTTATCCTACCCCGTCCATGATGAAAACAATCGTCGTCACTTAAAAGAGTTTGAGTTTATTGGGGTTTTTCAACTACCAGGGTCATATCGCGGCGGCTGGAGCACCTAACCGTGGGTTCCTGGTATTTCTCGCACCAGTACAACCACAATATCCAAACCGAGCCTCCAGCTGCTCTCTCACATAGATGATTCACATCCATTTGTGAGAGACAAATGACTTTTGTCAAATGTCAGAATGGATACTGGCCGAGCCGGGGTTCGAACTCGACACCCCTGGATTGACAGACTCCGACGTAACCGACTGAGCTATCCGGGCTCGGTGTCGTCACTTAAAAGAAACCGTAAGTTTGCCACCCTGATATCTCCCAGCAAATATACTTCATCGAGCCGATATTAGCTGTAAATTGGAATATCGGCTCGTTTTGACAGTATCGGATCGATGTCGGGCCGATGTCAGTTAGAAATCTGAATTGACTACTTTTTCTCCGATTACGGGCCAACGTCAGTCCAATATCGGGCCGATCTTGCATACCGGGAGGATAGCGTTTGGTGTTACAGAGCCGCCATCGGGCCGATATTTCTGCAAATATCTGGCCGATATCGGACCGGTCATGAATATCGGGCAGATAGCGTTTGGTGTTGCATAGCCGATGTGGGGCCGATCTGAATGTTTGCTGAGCTTCGCCTTTTTAAACGTATGTTACTACAACTTTAAGCAAGCTTATTACAGCTAGAACACACAGTAGCTACGAATGTGAATTTTAAAGACATGCATAATAATCTGGAAGATATTGCAAAGGCGGACATAGTCAATGGTATTTAATCCGTCCTATAATTTCTTCCAAATTGTCCGCACTTACATTTCCTTTTTGTCCGCCTATGCAAAAAACGACCGAATGCAGTTTGTCCTATAGGGATCTTGTTCGGTTATCGGGTATATACTTTGTAACCCTCCAGTGATATCTATACTTGGTACATTAGTTTATCATACATGTATGTGTGAAGTTTCGTGTTTGTATTGCTCAATAGACCTTAAACATTCCATGGTTTATTATTTTCATAAAAGTGTATGGGTTACAGCCTATCTACACCGAATTGATATGTTTTCCTTTTTCGTATACCAATTTGTTACAGCCTTCTCTGGTGGTGATATTTCACCCTTTCCCAAACGAAAAAAATGGGTCCCCCAATTTCAATATTCGGCTGCAGGCGACAAATTGGATGGTGATTGAAATTGTATTTATGCAGTATAAAGCCAGGAAAATATTTACACAAAAGCAATTTCTTCTTTTTTGTCAATGTTTCACTTTCCCATACCCATTTTATTTAAAGATGTCTAAACCAGGTTTCTTTTTGGGGGTGGGGATGGTGGTGGGGATCGGTTACAGGATCACATGCTAGATATTTCATGAATCAAAAGAACATGGAGACGACCAGAGTTTGCATCGTTGCGCGGTGCATTACATTATCTATGGCCTAAGAGAAATAGCCTATAGCCATGGAACCAAGCTTTCAAATATCTACCATAAGCAAGGTTCAGTTTCCGTAAATGTAAAGTTATTATAAATAGAAATTGTTGGTAGTTAACGTGGTTTAAGAAGGCCTTAACGAACTTCATTCAAATTTTCATTGGACAGAAATAATCTACAAATGCAGGTTTACCAATCCATACGATATTTCTTGAAAATATGTTTTACCTAATTGCACGACAACCTTCATGTATCAAGGGTCTCTATAAATATGTTTGCTTTCCCTTTTTATGACATATTCATTTTTATTGTATTCTAAAGACCGACCATGCTCATTTTTCACATAAGTGATATTCTTGTTTATATTGGATACCATGGGGAACGATTTTATGTAGTCTAAAGTGACGAAATATCGGACAAACAATTGTATTTCGTATGTGTTGTAAGAAAATCTCGCAACTACGGCTTAATTCACATACTAGTACTATTTCTGATTTTCAGATATTAATCAACAATACTCATTAAACGTTTTCAACTGCATTCAACCATTCAAGATTTCAAAACTTTTATTTAGTCATGAAATGTACCGTGTAGTGTTTTTTAGTCAACGATCCTTATGCTGTACGTATGTAACATCAATACAACACAAAAGTACCATTGTAAAGTCTTATTCCCATTGCCGACCGAATCAACTCGATCAAGCGATCGAGTACTGATCGAGCTTGGTCGACAAGAGTGATCGGGACGATCGAGTGTGGTCGGCATAAATGATCGGGAATTAATCGACAAGAAATAAAGAAGAAGTCGTGTAAATACATTTGATCGAGTTTAATTGGGTTTGATCGGCGAATGTAGGCGATCGAGTTGATCGAGCTGATTTGGGCGACAATAGGAACGCGGCATAAATGTAGTACGCTAAAAAAAATAGAATTTTTGAAAAATGTTTGAAAAACGGGGTAAACCATGAATTTTCAATATTCCGAAAAAGGTGGTGGTGGTGGCGTTGTTGTTGTTGTTGTTGTTGGTTGTGCTGGTGGTGGTGGTGGTGGTGGTGGTGTTAATTATGTCCCAAACGGTGTAGAATCTATCGTCCACATAGATCTGCAATCTTCTTTTAGCCATGGGATTGTACCGAAAAGAAGATCTTTAGTCAAGGATCCTGATAGTGTAGGTATGTAACAGCAAGGAGTTTTTATATCTTCATCTCTTCAACCTCTTTGGTAACAGCAATAAAACAGAAAACACTATTTCAAAGGCAGTACATTGATAAGGGGATTTTTGATAAACGTTTCCCAAATGGTGTAAACAGTGGATTTCAAAGCTTCTTTTAGCCATGGAATGTGCCGAAAGGTGTTTCTTAGTCAAGGTTCCTTATCTTGTATGTGTGTAACATAAAACAGCATAAAATAGCATTGTACAGGTCACGGATCCTCATCTTGCACGTATGTAAAATCAATTCAATTAGTGTTTTTGAAATGTGACTTAAATCGTGAAAAGTCAACATTTTAAATCTTCTTTTAGCCATGAAATATATCGAAAAATGTATTTTAGTCAAGGAACCAGATATTGTAGGTACATAACAACAATACAAAAATAACATTTTAAAAGTAGTACGCTGAAAAAATTATTTTATTAAAGTTTTCCAAACGGTGTAAACAATGAATTTTTAGAATTCCAAAATTTCCTTTACCTATGGAATTAACCGAAAAGTATTTTTCATCAAGAATCCTTATGTTATATACTCAACAGAAAAGGTATAGTCAGTATTTTTGACGGTCAATCATTAGCTCAGCCGGATCTTGGCCATTGTTTTACAAACATTGAATGTCATTTATTTTTTTCTAATTGTCTGTCTACAATTAACAACTTTGTCTGAGTGGTAAACCAGCTTTTGGTCCTAATAGAACGATTTCTTGAAAACGCAGTAAAATGCTATGAGCAACAAACAGGTTGTGTGCATAAGTCGCCACATTTAAAATATCATTTTAAAGGTAGTATGCTGAAAAATGAATATTTCTTTTATTAATTTCCAAGATTTCAAAACGTCTTTTAGGCATGGAATGTATCGAAAAGTGTTGTAGTCCATGATATTTATGTTGTACGTATTTAACATTAATAAAACACAAAAAAAAGCATTGTAAAGACAGTACGCTGAAAAACTGATTTTTGTGAAAAATGTTTCCCTATACGATGTAAACAGTGAATTTTCAAGATATCAAAACTTCTTTTAGCCACTCCAATGTAACGAAAAATTGTTTCCAGTCAAGAATCCTGATATTTTAGGGTATGAAACATCAATACAACATAAATATGCCATTGTAAAGGTAGTCCGCTGAAAAAAGATATATTTTTTTGGAAAAATCTGTCCCATACGATGCAGAATCTACTGTGCACATTTTAAATCTTCTATGCATCTTTCAAATAGGCACGGAATGTACCGAAAAGGGATATACAAAAAATTTTGAGTCTCGGGCATTTATTCCATTCAGAAAGTAGGAACATTTCATCATTATTAACTTCTTTCTTTTGCCTTGTATACTTCTTCAAGTGAAAAGGTGGCATATGATTTGCATTAATTTCATACACTTGCATTCAAGGTATAGTTCAAAGAATCTTAGGAGTTCCGAAAGGCCCAAAATGAAGTAAAAATGGATAAAACTGCGAACAGAGTTGTAATAAGACTTCTAGATGCTAAATCTGTCAAAGATCGTCTGCCTGCAGCTTATGGGGAATCTTAGCATTCTTTTGAAACACTCGAACGTAATGTAAGAATTCGTGCGAGGCAGAGAGTGTTTAGCCTAGCGTATTAACCCTTTCCCAAACAAGACATGGTTTTGACGTGCCTAGTAGAAAAGGCTTGGGAAAACATTGAGACAAAGAAGAAACTGCTGATAACCAGCAGTTTCTGCTTTTGTCTCAATATTTTCTATATCATATTTTACACGAATCCTATCTTTAATAACAACTGTTTTGTCATTTGTGGCAGTTTTTGAAGTGGATCAGCCTAAAATTTTGTCGTTTGGGAAAGGGTTAAAATAATAAATTGGCTGTTGCTCAGTAGGGATTGTAAGGGTACAAAGACTGCTTGAAGTTGGATGACAGTAGTGGCAACGAATCTTTTGCTAAAAATATACTGGATTTACCGTTATGTAATGAAAGCCCTCGGTGCTGTTATAAAATCTCGTAACTACGGCTTGGTTAAAGCCGTAGTTACGAGATTTTATAATATTACCCACGAAATACAATTGTTTGTCCGAAAAAAACGTCACTATAAACTCGATACAATAATTCCCTACTGCAAACTAGATG
This sequence comes from Fragum sueziense, assembly GCA_963680895.1. NCBI lineage: Eukaryota > Metazoa > Mollusca > Bivalvia > Cardiida > Cardiidae > Fragum > Fragum sueziense. The sequence goes on along the minus strand of CAVMGG010000940.1, from coordinate 24,883 downwards.
GAACATGTGGAGCTAGAAGGTGGCTATGTTGAAAAATATGGGAGTTTAAATCCAAACAAATGCGAAATACTGTGTTATACCTACATGTGATAGAAAATGTTTAGGAAAATATTGCGACAAAAAATACTGATCATTGAATTCTTTCTTCTTGCCTAAATGTTTCTTGTCCTTTATTATTTTGGACAGTATATTTTCTGCGGAATCCTATTTCCGCCATCCATTTTTCTACCTGCTTGAAACTCGAAAAGTCGAGATCAGTGCGACCAACGTCCTCTTTTCTACCAAACAAGTTACTTAGAAAGGCGAAAAATTGAAGTTTTGTCTCTAACAATTGTCAGAAATCGACATGACAAACTTTATCTTTTCTACTTTTCACGAACTCAATTTTGCCGAAAAAAAAGTCGAAAATTTTGGTAGAAAAGTGGAAGTAAGTCATTTTAATTTCGACATTTCATGTTTTAAGCTGGTAGAAAATGGATGGTGGAAACAGAATTCCGTAATTTTTGCCTTTTGGTTATAGTAAATCCAGTTCGCCAATATTGCACAAGGGAGGCTACTCTTTCTAGACAAACATCATCATCTTGGATAGCACCCCTTACATTATCACCCATCTTCGCTAGCCAAGGTTGAACCCACCTGTACGTGTTTGTATTCAACCTTGGCGGATTTAGTCCGATTTTCTTGAAATTGCGAAGCGCCGCCCAGCGGTTGTTCTGCTGGTTGTTTTGCTGGTTGTTTCTGTCAATTATTGATGACGTCATTAACGCGCGTTGTCTTTCGCGTCATATGTCATGCAAATTAGGTAAAAATTTAGCTGCTTTTTTGGTCGAATTGTCGAAAGTATAATAATTCGTCGATTGAAGATCGGGAATTCCTGTCGTTTGCAGTGAAATTCTTAGAAAAAATCGCTCAGCTTCGCGTTTTTGAGTTGCAAATGCAATGCTTTTTCCCGCCCGTTGTCATGAATTGGTTACTCATAACAAATGTATCAGTCGACAATCTGATTGGTTCCAGCGAGACCTCGCTGGAACCAATGAAAACGCTTTCCAGGAGACCAAGAAAATCGGACTAAATACGCCAAGGGTGAATACATAAACGACGTTACTTCGTAGATGTCACCCTTAGCTTGCGAAGATGATTATCACCGTGATCGGGCCCGGTTGTTCATTACGTCCCTAATAGAAAAGGCATGTGAAAAGATTGAGGCTTAAGAAGGAAATGCTGACTGAACCCATATTGTTAGGTTATATTTATCAACAACGCTTTTGTCGTCTGTGGCAGCTTTCGAACAATCCAATTTTTTGCCATTTTGAGAAAGGGTAACATATTGCAGGGTTGTTATCAAAGTGCAAGCTTAACCACGAGGTGAAAATTGTGACCAATCCCGCTAAAAGGACCATTAAAATGCCTCTCAGCCTGATTAGGATGGAAACTTCTCACCTCTGGAGTAACATCTAACGATCTTAAAACATTGTCAAAATCGTGTTCACATTTCTACATAAAAATCAAAATAAGAAAAGTTCAAAGATTTTTAAATATTATCAGTCAAACAGGATGTAGGGTGTTAAAACGCGCGCCCAACACGTAGAACTTGTTATAGACACGTTCCGCACACGTTCAGAACACGTCATAACTCGTTGGTACACGATGAGTACATCAGAGTTTACCAACGTGTTACGACGTGCTGTTTACAAAATGTGTCCATTGCGTGTTCAACGTGTCTGGAGCGTGTTGTTTAAAATCCAACACGTTCGGTACACTTTGGCTAAACGTTAAGGTGTGGCAAGGCCCTAACATACCGTTATAGTCCTGACCGGAATGTCGTCCCCGAAAAGTGGGAGACTGCTGTGTTGATACGGTCACGATGGAGATTGTGCATCATGGGATGGATAACAACTACGGACAAAAATAATCTCGATTCTGCTCAAATAATAAGCAAAGCAGCAATAACTTTTTTTTATTTCTGCGTCATTATTCAAAAGGAACGTTGCTTGTGCGCCGCCTTAATGAGCTCTTTTCTCAGACAGTATTATATGAACAATTTGTGGAATCCTTTTTACTTTTTTCTAAAAATCGATCCCAACCGACCAGGAAACGAAAAGGTAACGACTTCGGACAAATTTGCCTCGCTTCAGGTAAGAAAGTGTGCCATGACGTTCTTATTTATGCGTCAACTTTCAAGCGATTTGTTGTATGTACTCCGCCTTACTAAGTTCTTTCCTCAGGTGTATGGCTTATTTGAAAACGCTTCATACTTTTCCCAAGAATTAACCCCGAGCGACCAGAAAAACGGTTTAAATTTTTTGTCGTTCTTTCTGGTCGTTTAGGATATTTTTTGCAAAAGTACAAGGTTTCAGGTAAGTCATACATCATAGGAACGAGCTCATTAAGGCAGGGCACATGCAGCATTGACGCAGAAATAAGAAAGTTATAGCAAAATGTCTTACCTGATGCGAGGCAAATTCGTCCGTAGATTTACCCATCTCATCATGCACTATCTCCATCGTGACAGTGCGGATTATGCATTGTGAGATGGGTAAAATGACGGCCAAGTTAGTCCCGCCCAAAGGTCAGACATTGTGCAATGACTTCTTTATTTCTGCGTCAGTCTTCAATCCGTTTGTCGCATATAGCAATTCTTACTGATCTCTTTCCTCTGACACATGATTTATTTGACTTCTGCAACTTTTCCTAAAAGTTGGTCCCAGCCGATCAAAAACTGCAGTGTCTAGATTTCTTGGAGGGGCTTAATTGGATTTTCTCCAAGATTTCAGTGTGAAATAAGAAAAAATCTGCATTTTTGCCCACTTTATGGGTTTATCCCACCGAGCCCTAAACCCCCCCACCCTCACCCAGCCCCTTGTTTTTGCGTACCTGTGACATGATCATGAAAACAGTGTCGTCGATATGTAAATCACAAAATGACACAGTTTTTGTAAATAGGCGAATTTGGTACATTCGTGGTCTATTGAGCAAGAAAAAAATGATAGAAAAAACCATAAACTTGTTGTCACTGGGTTATTATATTGTTTATTCAAACCTCAGTATTTTCTGACAGAAAACCCTAGATTCTGTGGGGCAAAGCTGTTTTAATTCTCGAATGCATGTATTCTTCTTCTTTTATTTCCACAATATTTTTCTTCGTACCTTGATCTTGGATTTCGTCTCAATCAGGTTAACCCTTTCCCAAACAAGACCAGAGATGCGTTCTTTAGAGCGAGATTTTTTAAGATCTCTTAAGATGTTTTGGATAAAGCGTTTTTAAGACCGAGACTTTGACCGAGCTGTTCCGAATGTTCCATATTTATACAAATGACGTCATCATTACATCATTTGTATAAAGTATAGAGCATTCGGAACTCCGCGGTTTATGAATCATGGAACATTCGGAACAACTCGGTCAATTCTCCCCATATAGATTCTACAGAATTTACCGAGGGGTTCCGAAAGAAGTATAGAGCAATGGCGGCTCCCAGTGATCGTCTTAAAAATCTTGCTCAAAAGAGCGCTTTATCCTAAAACATCTTAAGAAATCTCAAGAAATCTCGCTCTAACCAACGCACGTCTGGTATAGACGCCCCTGTTAGAAACTGTTTCGGAAACATTGAGGCAATAGAAGAAAATGTTGATAATCACCACTTTCTCCTTTATTTGAAGACATTTACTAGCATAGCGTATTTGAAGCAAGCATTGTCTTCTTCTTTTTCCACGATATTTTTCTTCGTACATGGATCATGGATTTCGTCTCAATCGGGTAAATGCTTTCCAAAGCAAGACCTGGTATAGACTCCCCTGTTAGAAAGGACTTCGGAAACATAAGGGCAATAGAAGAAAAAGCTGATGATCACCACTTTCTCCTTTTGCCTCATTACTGTCTGTGATATGGTGTACACAAATCCTAACCTTATCAACGACCATTTTTTCACCGGCAGTAGATTGAACTACAATAATTATTTTCAGTGATTGAAAAAATATTTGGTCTTGTGTTGTAGTAAATATTGTGTGAAATGAAGAAATTGCTTGTCACAATCAATTTCTTCATTTTCTACGATGTGTTCATTACAGGGTTGTAGGGAGCAAGCTCATATTGGCGGGGGGGGGGGGGGGGGGTGGGGGGGGCTTAAGCCCGTGTGTCTGAATGGGGGCCCTAAATTGGACTTTCCCTAAATTTCCAGTGTAAAATAAGGAAATTTGGGCGTTCTTGACGAACCTTAGCGCCTTAGTCCCCCACCCCAGCTCCAACGGGCCAGTCTTAACATCTAGTCAAATTTCTATGTCATCATGCGAGGGAAATTTCAGTTAGAAACACAGTAGTAAACACCGGGTGTTTATGGACATTTCGCCATTATGGTAAAGTACGTCATACTGTAAGGATGCAGAAGGATATTCCGGGACCCGCTGGAAAACTTTTGGTCGGTAATTTGCATGAGTACGATGCAAAACATTACCAGCAATCCATGCGTAAATGGTTTGAAGAATACGGACCAATCTACCAGTTTAAAGTCTTTAGCCGGAATGTCATCATACTGAGCGGTTTGGATATAATGAAGAAAGCATTTCTGGTGGAAGATTTAAATCATCGACCGGGCGGGTATGTGAATAGCCTAAGGTATGGCGGAATCGGTGCGGTTATTTCTAACTTTTCAGAAAAGGAGAAAGTGTTTAAAGAGATTGTATGGACTGTCATGAAAGATATGGAAGATGATGATGTGATGAATGCCTTAGTTGATGAAGAAATAGATGAGTACGTAGCTTCTCTTAATACCGGAGAAAATATCGACGTGAATATAAGTCTATTTAGGACAATGTCGAATCAATTTGCTGCTCAATATCTCGGTACGAAACCAACTGCTGAGTACTCTACTGCCATGATTGACTACTTAGATGCTCTGAATGAGGTATACGTTGAAGGTCGAGAGTTCAAGCTCTCAATTTTCCCATTCTTGCGGTATATTCCAGGACGATTGAAGCGAATTTTAGATACTATAGTGTCTATACAGACACGAGCTGTAGATTTATTCATGCAAGAAGCAACAAAGACATACATCAAGGGGCAAGAACACGGAATGATTCACCGAATAATGACCAAAAAGGATCAGGAAAATGCTGCTCGTGGCCAAGATTTCATCGAAGATGACAAGCTTTATTGTGTAATACTTGAGCTAATGATCAGTGGCATCTCGCCACCTTACTTAAATGACTGTGGTGCGCTGTTGTGTGCAGCTCTTCATCCTGATATACAAGAAAATGTGTACCAAGAGCTGCGGTTGGCTGAACCAACTTACCCGCTAAAGCGCTCGGATCTACCTTACTTTCAGGCATTCGTTTTTGAAACAATTCGATATTTCTCATTTGTGGCTACAACCTTCCCGAGATTAGTTTCCAAGGAAACCGTTGTAGATGGTTTTGTATTCAAGAAGGATTCCGTTTTACTCGGAAGCATATTCAACCTTCACCATGACGTCAATTCTTGGGGTGATCCGTGGGTATTTAGACTAGAACGTTTCCTTGACGACAAAGGAGCGTTGCTACAAGAAACCGAGGAACCAATGAAATTCTTGCGGGTCTTTGGATTTGAATTCCGGCACTGCAAACCGAAGCGGCTAGGTATGGAGCTAATCCACAAGTACTTGATCAAGATTTTCAAGACTTACAAGGTATTACCTCCAGTCGGCGTTGACTTGCCGTCCTTTGACCCAATGGAATATGACACCATTAAAGCCGTCTATCCTCCGCAGTTCTACTGCAGGTTCGAACCCAGAACGGGCGATGCGTAGACATAATGGTAACAATGGACTTCAACCCTGTCCTAGATGGCAAAATCCATACTTGTCTACTTGTCGAACAATTAAGCGAATCAAATGAAACTGTTCTGACATATTCCAATTTCAATGGTGTTCACCCAAAATCAAAACGACGTAGGGCCTATACATTCGTTATTTATCTCTCAACAGTAGTTTTAAAATATACCGAGAGGCAAGATTAAGTATACACCCTAGTTCTTTCACGTTTTCGGAGAAACCGATTAATAGGTTGCGAACGATTTTTAAACGCCACCGAAGGTATTCGTCTATTGATGTAACCTTCTCAGCCTATCCGTCCATCTATCTTTTCTTTCGGTGCGACGGTTTTTCCATAGCATACAGTGTCATCGAAAAAGGGGACTTAATCGCTAAATTAATGTAAGCATATACGTTGACACATCCCCTACATTTATGAATGGATTTTGATAGAATTTTCATAGAAAAAGTCTAGTCACCTAGGACTATGCGTGCATTATTAGTGCTTTTCCACATTACGGTGCGTCATGGCAAAAGGGGGCTTGACACAAACAAGTTATCTGACGTAACATCTTCTAAATTTATCAACGGATTTTGATAAAATTTGCGCAGAATGTTTCTCGTTACCTTACTAAGTGTACAGAGTGTCACATTTCTTTCGCACCATGTTGCGTCATAGAAAAATGGGTCTTATTACAAAAAGTGACATATTGATCTATTTCAATCAGCCAGCGAGAATTGTGTGATAATTTTATAGAAAATTTAACGTCGTGATTTGTTGTGATAAAGAATAAAGAAATTAAAAACGGATTAACAGCAATATTTGATGCTCCACTAAGTCGCACGTGCAAAGTTTGCAAAATCGGCATGTAGCAGGAGTATGGGCACTCCAGCAATTTTAGGTAAAATTTATCAACACCGTATTATTGGTCTATATGTAGAAATAATATATACAAAATTTTGCGTCGATATGATGGAAATTAAGAGATATATTTAAAGACAAAAGGTGTATACTTTCTTTTGCCTCTCAGTATATTTCAAAGATAGTAATTCTAAAACAATTGAATATGTTGAATTTTATACTCTGAATGTCAGTCCCATAGCCGTCTTTAGGACAAAATTGTTGTTTTTACCAAAATATATAATTCGTTTGAACCGAGATCTAAAAATGCGGTCCCTGTAGCATTTGGGACCAACATTATATCCAGATCAGCCTGTGCACAGCCTGATCAAACATCTATGTAGTTCTCTAAAAGCTTTTTAATGACATGTAGCAATTCTCTGTGAGCAGTAATAATCCTGATAAGAGAGCACCAAGGCACAATTTCAATGAGACAAATGGTGGTTTGAAATGATAAAGGGGACCTGTAGCAAGATCTTGGTAGCTTGTAATCTATTGTTTATGGATTTATTATACGTATATTTTATAATTATTTGCCACCATTTTTAAAAAAAACACTTTTATTTTAAGTGCTTTTTCGTCCTTTGTTCTGCTCTAGTTACATCTTTATGATAAATATTTCGACGTGTGAAGCGCAAACTTTACATCTTACGCATCGTTGACATGTATCATCTCAAAATCGGTAAACCAAATCTGATTAAAATCTGGCGTTAACTGACATTTTAAACATCTGACAGGCACCAGTAACACATTATCAAACGCCAAAATTTTGGACTGTTCCAAATTCAAAGAATTATGAAAATTGCTTACAAAAAATTCAAATGATTTTTTTCGTTTTGTCTTTTTTGGAAGAAAACAAAGTGGAAAATGAAGTCAATACTTGTTTTTATCTTCTGGAGTAAATAAAAGTAATTGTGTGATTGGGTAAGAGAGGGTCATCTTCAATAACCTTTTCTTTTTACCAATCAAATTAGCGCTTTAAAGATGCTGAAAGCCATCGTAAACTATACCATGAAAACATCACAATTCAAGTTAACTCATGTGTTTGCACGTGCTGTAAAAATTATACAAAAAACAAGAGATTTGATTGGTTAGAGTAAAAATAATCGTTTTTGTTTTTCCGGTGCTTGCCTGATATTTTTGTAGTTTAACACCAGATTTTTATATTGTCCGAATGACCGCTTCCGACGTAGTGCAGTGAGTAGTTTACACGACCGCTGGACGTTCATTTACCTATATCCCATATGTAGGCTACTGTCCGCTTAACCCTTTCCCAAACAACAAAAATTTAAAATGATCCAACTTGAAAGCTTCTGCAGACGACAAAATACATGCTACTTTTGTTCAAATTTTTGGAAAACACAGCACAGAAAATATTGAGACAAAAGGAGAAACTGCTGGTTATCAGCAGTTTCTTCTTTTGTCTCAATGTTTTCCCATGCCAATTCTATTAGGGACGTCAAAACCAGGTCTTGTTTGGGAAAGGGTTAATAGGATGTTAACTTACATTTAAGCCGAAATATGTAAAAATCACATTTAACCCATTACCACACTTTTGTTGACTCCCCGCAAGACAATTACTTTAGAAAACATCCTGGGAAATGAAGAATTTGACTGGGACAAACAATTCCTTAATTTTCCATAATGTTTTCTTCCCAAAATATGTAAAATTGTAATGTTGCCATCCGGTAATGGGTTAAAGACTATTAGAGTTTTGCGTCTTACGTGGACTTCGATGGACATCGGACGTGGACTGTTTATTGGGGGACGTCTCAGCCTTTTGCATATAACGGTACATGTAAAAATGTACCGGTCAAAATCGAAAGCGAATAGGCCCGTGTTCATTGTATTATATCCACTCAATTGGTTTTTATTTGTACCGTTTAAAAAGTGAACTTTATTAAATTACAAGTTAATTAATTTAAAGTTGTAAATAAATACAGATTGCGTAAATTAACATGGGTTCATTACACAATGTATGTAACGACAGACTACTTTTCCTTTTTCTACGCCAGTCGAAGATAGGACGTATCATGATATCACCCGTGGCGTCCGGTAGCCGGCGTCTGTGTGTCCGGGCAGCGGTCAATTCCTTGTCCGGAGCATAACTATGTCACCATATGTCCGATTGACTTGAAACTTTGTAGTTATATTCTTCTCATCATTGCGGAGTGCAGTGCACAAGAACTCTACCAAGTCCACTTATATTCTTCTCATCATTGCGGAGTGCAGTGCACAAGAACTCTACCAAGTCCACTTTTTTAAATTGCCCTTTGTTGCTTTTCATACTTGTATCTTGCCCGGAGTACATTTTTAGAAGTGTGATAGCTTGGATAATGAACCTTCATAGGTGTATAGATCTGATCAGGGGGAAGTACAGTGTATAAGAACAATAACTGTTGAAAAAAGTCTTCAATAAATCTGTTAACACGTTCCCGATTTGAATTTGCGCAATACCATGCTTTCTTCATTTACTGAATAATTTTTGTCATATTATGCTACCATTGCCTAGACTAATTGCAACTTGTGAGTTATTCATTTATTTAATGATAGTTATGTAAGTCAATTTTAGAAACATCTTAATAAGCGAATTTATTTTGTAAACATGATAAATACATGACTCAAAGTTCACAACCTTTTCTGTGCATGCTGATGTATATGCACTTTAAAGCTGTCGTTCTGCAAACGAAAAGAAGAAAAAAAAACGATAAAGGAATAATTTTGATTTCTGAGAGGTTATTTGGCTCATCCGACGAATTAGTTATATGTGCTTTGTAGGAGTGCGGCAAATCCAAGACCGTTTTCCTTGGGACATCTCGTAATCACCCTGATCAAGCTGCTTCTGCAGTGGAGACGAACCAATTCCTTAAATACGCCATTCGAAACGGAATGCCAAGAAAAAGTATAATGATTGAAAACAATAAAACAATTATAATAGATTTATCAAGTTCAAAATATCGTCACTGTTTTGAGAGCCAGATTTATATTCGAGCAAAACAATATCTAAAATATATCGTCGTTGTAAATGCAAAACCTAGTATCTCGTTTTTGGAAAATTTTAAAGTGGTTGGAAAAATGTGTAATAACTTTTTCCAAACTGAATTGTTTTACTTGAAAATTGGTCATATTGTTCACAAATAATGTGTCATTAATACAGATCAGTAAAAATATCTCAAAACCTACGAAAATGGTCTAAATTGTGCGCATAAGTTTGTACATGTACCTTGAAAATCGCGACAATCGACATACGAGGTTTTGCATTTACACCGACGATATGCATTAAACTGAATTTTACTTTATTTTGCTTTAAACCAAATACCAGTACATGTACCGTTATATGAAATAGTCCATTAAAATTTTGAAATTTTCGGAACCTTGCAATGTCGAGTACAATGAAGTTTTATTTTTTCTTTGCATTGTATAGGTGTTCTAGAGCAGATCTAGCTTGGTTGCCAGAATGGCAACCTTGGGCAACTCCCACAATTCTCAAAAATCCAAGATGGCCGCCAAACGCAGCTGGAAAAATAAACTTTTTGTCAAATTGTCCAACAAAGATGCAAAAAGTGTCTATTTTGGGGTTTTTGGGTATGCTGAATTCAAATCTGATGATAAATATAGCATTTGGATATCAGAAAAGTACTAAATTAGAGATGGCTGCTGGATGCCATCTTGAAAATCACAAATTTTGTTTTTTTATACAGTCTTTAAAATGCACCTTTTCAGAATACTTTGTAAGCCAAATTTACTTTACCTCTCATTTCTTCGCATTATCATGTCTTCTTTTCTTCTTTTTCAACCTTGTAAAAATAAAATTCGGAAATGGATGCTACATGCTTTATTGAAAATAATTATTGGTTGAAATACTGGTACGAATTGCTGCCAAATTTCGATATTTATGTGTTATTAAATTTCTTTACTTATTTTTAACACATTTGGACTAAATTTGGATATTACATATTTCGTTACTGTTCTCATATAAATGATAGTAACAGATATGGCAACTGGTTGCCATCTTAGCATAAAGAGCAAATTTTCAGAAAGTTTTTCAAAGTAGGACATCAAATGCCTAAAAATATGCTCTTTTCGCCAACAATGATATAATGCCAATTAACCTGTGTTAATTTCTTCATTTTAATGACTCTAAAAGTTTTGTTTATAAGTGTACTTAGTGGAAAATTAAAATAACATATTGTTAGGTGCTGTTTTTTTGTATTGTTATCTAGGTTTGAAATTTTTGGCTTTGGAAAATCAGATTCTGATACACAATTATGTATAGGACTAGACCTAGATGAATATATAGAATGTAATACATAGGCTACCAGTTGCCATTATTATTGTTAAATGAAGGCGATGTCTTTGCTGTAGGCTTGAGGTTTGTCTGTATGTAACTGAGATTTTATTCAATATTGGCCCCCAGTTACCATGTTGAAATGTAAAGTTTCAGCTGTTTCTGCTGACTAAAGATAAACATCTTTGGCATTTTGCAATATTTCTGTTTCGGTACAGTTCTAAGCATTTTATCCACACAATTGTATAAATTATATAAATTCATGGATAGTATATAGAAATGAAAGGTGACTGTAATGCTAGAAAACGTATTATTATAAGTGTTCAAATATTTATATTTTTCAAATTATTTTCCTTGTGAATATCTTAAGGAGTCGTAATAGATCAATAGTGATTGATGGGCTAAAATTCCTTTGGGAGCTGATCTTTTCAGCTTTCATACCTTTACAATTCAAAATTTATGAAGAAAAAACCCAAATGATCATGGTAAAAACAATACAACTCTTTGAGTTTCATGCATAATGCAATGCTTAGTCTTGTCATACTACAGCCATGAACGAATTTAACAACAACAGGAAACAGTATAGTCGTGGAGGTATCTTCATGAAAAGCAACTGTAGCCCCGATAGCATGGAGTAGATGTGCATGTACATAATTGCAAGAAAGTTGTCCCGTCCCATTCTGTTTCAACTTATTTACCCGAAATTCTAAAAGAATACATGTTCTGACAAAGACTTATCATGAGTGCTTTAAGGAGACAATTATACTTATTTGAGTGATCTTGCCTTTGAAAAGTTTATAAATATACACAATATAAGTAAGACAATATGGGATTTTAGCATATTAATATTTCATTTCGAGAAATCAATGTAAATTGGATATGCATGAAGTACATTCATGTCATTTTTAAGACTCTCTAACCAAGCCATTTTTTAAGATGGGTCTGTAAATAAGAATAAGAATCATTATTAATTTACATGATTTAATGAGAGAACTGCGTATCATTCCGTTAGTTTTAGTTTGTTGTTGTTTTCTTCTTGCTTATAAACGGTATATCTTATTCAGACAAATAATTAAGACTTAGCCTATGGCTTGAAGACTGTAAATATCCACAATGCATAGGTGATGTACAAAATGGGCCTTAAAACAATGAGAGTATAGATTTAGATCAATCCTGGCAATAACTGAAGTGACATTGTATGTGCAATGAATGTACTGTTTAAATTCAAACATTACTGAAGAAATTTTCCGAAACATGGTGTCCGACAAAAGAAAAATACTTTTGGAAAATTATTGAAAAGTCATACGAGCGAAATATTCTAGTAAAATATACTAATACATTTGATGTGATTTGAAAGGCAAAAACCATTCAGAATCAAATGCAGAAGTGCCTAAGAATCATAGAATGTAATTTCGTTCAATTTTAATCAAGTTGAGTTGTATCTTGCAATTTCTGTTCTATTCCCAATAAATGTGAATGGACAACCATTAGTATAAGGTATCCCTAAACAATGAAAAAAATGGACAGGGTTTCTCTGTGAATTTATATAGATGTCTTGTAGGTAGGGAAACATTTGCATACTCTTTCTTTAAAATTAATGTATTTGGTGGTATCTTACCCAGGTTATCAAATGCTTGTTAATTTCAACCTTCTTAATTTATTGTTCTTGTCTTTTTCATCGAGTAAAGTTTCTTGTAAACAGTTTATCTTCAAGACCAACTATGAACCGGTACTAACAGTTTAATCAAACATGGCTGTTTTTGTTTATTTTCTTTTTATTTCTATTAATCCAGTATATTGTAATGGTGCAGAATGATCACATTACATGGTATCTACATCCAATGTTGACTACATAATAATTCCTCTTAATTTACACACATTTCGTAGATCGGATCTGTGTGTAAGATTAACATGTAAGAAATTTCTGATTTACGAGCTAACGTTCTATTTGCGATTTGGGTGATGTTTACATTCTATATTTGGATGTAGATCATGGGATCATTTCTTCAAAATTAGGAAGAAGCCACAGGAATTAAAGATATAAATTCATAATGGTACTTCAACCCACGCTGGCAACTTTTATTATTCAATGTCAGAACTGTGTGTGTATATCATTACACAGAGGTGATGGTCGTCTTTTGAAATAATAAAACTGTTTCAATCATATCATCTGTAAAAGTTTCGAAGATGCTCCAAGACTCTCAGATTTATAGAAACGTTTACAATAGAAAATATAACGTTTTGAAGAAATCTGGGATTTGTAAGACTTGAAATTTCCAAAATAAAGTACAAGATAATTATTTCCCTTTATAATATTTAGTACCGGTATTTGTTGTCACTTTCATTATGCCATCTGGTGGCCATTTCCCCAATGAAAAACACTTTAGATCAATGTAAAATTCAGATAAATATAAGAATGTGTTATAAAATTAATAGAGGGAATGATACACAAATATCACATATTAGCCGCATTTTCTACAAATAGAAATATATTGTTGTAAGTGAATTAAGCCAGCTATCATTTTCAATATGACGTCTGGCTGCCATGTCGAAATTTTATGTACATCAGATAAATCAGAATTCGAATTTAAGAAATAAAGTGGATTTACCTCATCAAGTGTGTCTTATTACATGAATTCTATGGGCCATGTAAAATAATGTAGAAAAATGCGATTTTCAAGATGGCGTCCGGCAGCCATCTCTATTTTAGCATATTTGTGTTATCCAAATGTTTTATTTATCAATGGATTTGAATTCAGCACACCAAAGAACCCCTAAATATGCATTTTTCGCGTCAATTTAGGACAATTTTACAAAAAGTTGATTTTTCCAGCTGCATTTGGCGGCCATCTTGGATTTTTGCGAATTGTGGGAGTTGCCCAAGGTTGCCATTCTGGCAACCAAGCTAGATTTGCTCTAGAGCACCTATACAAGGCAAAGAAAAAATAAAACTTCATTGTACTCGACATTGCAAGGTTGTCATATAGGGCATATAGCAGCGTCAAATGGACTAAAAAGGCTGAGACGACCCCCGATAAAAAGTCCACGTCCGATGTCCACAGTCGAAGTCCACGTAAGACGCAAAACTCTATTAATAAGACACTACCATGTTTCCAGATAAGTACTATCTAAGTGCAGTCAAACATGCTCTCTGCTCACGACCGGTAATCACGTGCTTTTGTCATTATATCGTTGCTTTTCAACGAAAACCTCGTAACTGCAGCTTGCTTTTAGCTGCAGTTACGAGGTTTCCGTTTAAAAGCAGCGATATACAATACATCTGTCATATCTTTTTATTTAAATATTTTCCCATGTTAAAGGGACATGGCATTACAATACCATTCTATTAAAGTATGTCTTGATGCAAAGATTGGTTATTCTAACACGTAGAAATGGTATCAGTTTTTTTAAGTTGTTATTTATAAGCGAAAAATACACCTTTAAAGTTCAGCCAGAAATTATTAATCACATATTATAAATCTGAACTGTTGTCCACAACAATTTGTATAATTTTAGCACACAAATATATATTTCTCGTTAACGGAATTTTCATAAGAAAATCGGAATTTTCATAAGAAAATTTGCTCTTTCAGATAAAAATAAAAGTAAAATTTCTGAAAATAAATGTAACATGTCACTTAAAATGGGCTATTGTCCACCCAAATTAACCCGGGACAACTTAATTTTCGTGTGTTAAGTCCGTTAGTCGAGCGTCTTAAAACATTGCCGAAGTAGGTTCATTACATATGCAGCTGTCCCGGGTAAATCTTGCTGGACAATACCAAAGTACCGCTTTACCATCCTTGTTTATTTTGATGTCAAGCGAGATTCTTCGTCAAAGCTTACAACATTCGTGAACATAGGGGTTTTATTCCTCAAAACAATGTCATGATATGTACCGAGCTGCAGTTACGAGTTTTTCGTTGAAAAGCGACGATAATTTCTTTATTACATTTGACTATTGCTCTCAGATTTTAAAACAGATGAGGGATCAGTTTGGTGTCAAAAATAATCGGAATCGGAGATAAGGGTGGATACTTTGGTATGTCATATAATATCAAAATGAAAAATAAACCCATTCCCACAAAATGACTCTTTTTGATTTCCCACAAGATAAAGCCTTTGTATACAAAGTGAAAAATGAAAGAAATGCTTGTGACAAAAAAATCCTCATTTTCACAATGCTTTCAACCCCTCAAAAAAAGAAAATGTAGAATTTCATTCACTTGATATTGTCGTCAGCAACATCTTTGAATCAGGTAGAGTCTAAAATAATTATTTGGTCATGGGTCAAGAAAAATCTTTCTTATCGAGCGTGTTCGATGGCAAAAGTAACGAAAATATACCGAACCAAATTGAAAACGCTACACTGCAAAATCACAGCTTTTTTTCCTGGTAGAAAATCAAACTAAATGCCTGAAATAGGCTCAGGCATTCAGCCACCGTTTTTCGAAATTCCATCGCTTTTGACTCGTTTGATGTCAGAGTTACAAAACTTAAGGTATATGAACCATCATCAGTAGCCTACTAAAGAGCCATCTTGGTGAAATTTGAAATGTGCCAGTAATTCTCAAACTGTGTTAGATTTCTATTCCAAATACAAGCATAAGCATTTTTAACGGTTTAGAATTTTGAATTAATGCGTACTTATGGAAATATTTCACAAAAATATTCAATGTTACCTCCCTTGTATATGAATATAGAGTAAAATAATATTTGTATATTATTTTCTTCTTGAAGCATAATCTTGAAATCCGGCACGGTGAATCATCTTATGTGAAGTGTATTTACAAGTGTGTGCAATTTGATGCATTTCGCGTGGCAAGAAAGTGGTGTTTTTAATGATGGGTCATATACCTTAACATGTTTAAAGATAATTTCATCTACTGCTACACATTCGCATGCACAGAAAACAATTCATTAACTTTTCAGAATTTGTCATGTCTATGTTGCAATAAAACAAACAAAAATCTCACTTATCTTTTGAAGCAATCTCTAAATCAAGGTATGATCTGTCAATTTTGTGAATCATTATCCTTTGAATAGACTGGGTTCCAGTCTGATCAATTTCCCCTCTTTACTCCCTCCGATCTAAATATCAATATCAACACGATCAAAAACGTATTGACCAAATTGTATATTGACAACTGGACCCAGGCTACCTTTTGACATAAACAAGTAGGGAATTTCAAATGTTTGGATTTCACAAAATCACTGTTTTCGATTGTTTTCCTCTTGCAACATCATACAGACCTTACAACTAATTTTTGTACCCTTTTCTCGACTAGGATTATTCCCAAATAACTATGCCACAACACTTTCAATTTTCTATGGAGATTAGATAGGATCGGTTAAAATTTTTAGCTTTGCATCATAATGAAACGCCTGCTTTTCTAATTTTCGATTTTTTTCTAAACGACCGAACAATGTTTTACAATGTCCTTTACATTTCCTTCCTAACTGGTAAGTTTTCAGACTACCATTCCGTGCAGTTTGACACGCTTTGCATTCTTCTCCTTGAATTTCTGAAGGACCAAAAATTTTCTGTTCAAATTGTTCACTTGAAAAACGGGAAGATAGTTGATAATATGGGCCCCTGGTTTTGACGTCCCTAATAGAAAATGCTTGGGAAAACATTGAAACAAAAGAAGAAACTGCTGATTACCAGCAGTTTCTCCTTTTGTCTCAATATTTTCTGTGCCATATTTTACACAAATCCTACCTTTAATAACATCCATTGTGTCATTTGTGTCAGTTTTTGAAGTGAATCACCCTAAAACTCTGTTGTTTGGGAAAGAGTTAAACGGTCCGTTTCATTCTGATGTGAGGAAGTTTGATAGGACGTTTAGAGTTTAGCACAACCAAGTCAGGGAACAATGTGGAGCACTTTCATTTGATTTTCACTTGATTTATTTAGCCCTTTCCCAAACGCAATTTTTTAGGGTGATCCACTTGAAAAAATGCCACAAATGACAAAATGGATGTTATTAAAGATAGAATTTGCGTAAAATATGGCACAGAAAATATAGAGACAAAAGGAGAAACTGCTGGTTATCAGCAGTTTCTTCTTTTGTTTCAATGTTTTCCCAAGCCTTTTCTATTAGGGACGCCAAAACCAGGTCTTGTTTGGGAAAGGGTTAAAAGAAATGAAATATGACGTGAATTTTTGTGTAGTGTTTTCACTTTTGTTCAGTATACATCACAACAAAGCCGCGCGGTCACTTTTTTGGAATTTTATAGTTTGCTACAGTTTAAAATGTTCACCACAAAATAAAGAAGTTCATCAAAATCATCTGTTAAACATGGCCAATTTCAATATGAAATAAAGTGGAGAATGTAGAAAATGCCAGGAATTTGCTACATGTGATATATTCTCGAGAATTCAGCTGATTAAAACGTTTTTAATGACCAAGTAAAATTTAACTTGGTCGCCAATAACTTTTTTATCATCTATTTTTCATTAAAAGATCAACCACATCCATCAAATCCCAGGCGTATTTCCGCCTTCTCCTTTTCAAACTATTTTCGGAACGGTAACATATAAATATAATCCTTGAAGATTTATTACGATTATTGTTTCACGCGATTCCAAGCCGTGAACAGGAACCAGTCCCGCTTTTCAATTGATCCTTTAAAGGGACCCATGCTAGATTGTCGGATTAAGAAACATGTAAAAATAGATTCAAGAAATACCACATGGGATTGTCGACCTGCGTCGTTAGACCATTTCTAGATGATTTCTGTCTAGGGAAAATTCAAATAAAGTTCATTTGGTCCTTCTAAATCAAGTATGTATATAAACACCCTGCCCTCCTTTATATTTATAGTAAGATTTATGGGAAACTGGACCTAGATAGATAGTGAACCAGCGCTAAAAATTCTTTCTTGTAAGCCATAGATAAAGCAATGCACCACATAACAATGCAGGCGCTGACTGTCCCAATTTTGCTCTTATCCCTTTAGAATCTAGCATGTGTCCCTTTAAATCTTTTGAACAGTGTATTTTATCAAAATGTAAGATTTGGTAATCAACTCCAAACCGGTATCAGACGACCTTGACGGATTACCCTTTCCCAAACGACAGCATATATACTATTCCAAATTAAAATTTGCTGTTGATAGGGACATGATTTGCATAAAATTAAGCACAGAAAATATTGGGACAGCGGCGATTGTTTGAGTCGATTTTGTCTTCTTTTTTTCTCAATGTTTCCCAAGTGTTTTTATGTTAGAGACGTCAGAACCAGAGCATGTGTGGGAAAGAATTAACTCATCATTTATCATATACGAACAGAACTGAATATCTAAAATCTCACTATGATTTCACTATACGAAGGAACTAGAAACAAGCTCATTTCGTAGCTTTTCAACGAAAAACCTCGTAACTGCAGCTTGTTTTAAGCTGCAGTTACGAGGTTTTCGTTGAAAAGCAGCAATGTCTGGAATACGCCCCCACCCTTTTGTCATTATATACGTACATGTAAAAACTTTGAACTAGATCGAAAATGATTTTTCTTGGTATCGGGGTATCGGTACTACGCTTAATAATTTTAAACTTAAGGTAGTCTACCCGTAATAAGATTCGCGTGAGGTCGGAATTATTCGTGCGACGTCGAAAACATAAGGCGATGGAATTTTCCACCGCCGAATATTTACGACCGCGCTTGAATACGTTCAGATACGTAACGGCGACGTTCGAAAAAAGTCGATGTTTTGTAAATCTTAAAATGGCCACTTTACGGATATTTTACCTAATATTGCTTTTTCAGAAACTGGTATTAGTTGATATTGTTGAGTCACGTTATTCTCCACCGCGGAAGGATATCAACAAATATTCCACTGCTTTTCAACGAAAACCCCGTAACTGTAGCTGAAAACAAGTTGCAGTTACGAGGTTTTCGTTGAAAATCTACGAAATATTTGGTAATTTCCATAGATAAAAAAACTTTGGGGTCATTTAACCCTTTCCCAAACAAGACCTGGTTTTGACGTCCATGATATGAATGGTTTAGGAAAACATTGAGGCAAAAGAAGAAACTGCTGATGACCAGCAGTTTCTCCTTTTGCCTCAATATTTTCTATGCCATATTTTACACAAATCCATTCTTTAACAACATCCATTTTGTCATTTGTGGAAGTTTTTGAAATGGATCACCCTAAAATTTGCCGTTTGGGAAAGGGTTAAATAGACATGACCCTCATACGATGATAAAAAAATCGTTCGTTATAGGCTACATGCACCGTTAGGTAAGATAATTACAATTTTCGTTTCTCTTAAATGCCTATTTAAATTTCATAAGCTTCACAAGATTGAGAAACATAAAGGGTTGAACCATGGGTAAAAATACATAATAGTGGTCCAACGATATTCAGATTGCCGCCAAACAATAAATACTATGCCCGTTTATTAATTGAAGGTTATACTGGTTTAAACGAAATCATATTTTATGATAATAAGGATTGTTATGTAACATTGACGAGACGAGTTGCGCGTGCGTCTCTATGAAAACATGTTTTTATATGTGAAAGGTTTGTTTATAAATATCAGATTAGCGTTGGACCAATGTACGTATGAAATTGCAGTAGCTCACTGTTGAATTTTATATGAAAAAAGAGGACCGGGTGAATTTAGGTAGGCACAATTGTTAACTAGGTCATGATTAAAAACAAGATACTGTTGTAAAAGTCCATAAGCTAACAGTACAGAAAGGCCAAAGATGTTTTTCTACCAATTTATATTTAAGGTGACATGTAATGTACTTTAGAATTAGACAATCAATTAAGTAAATTAAATGTTGGTGAATACTACGGAAGCCACGGAGGGACATTTTGACTTATATGTTATGATTTATTGCTAAGTCTTCACAAATAACTATATTAAAGGGACATTGGAATTCCCAGGCCTAAAACCCTTTTGATCCACAGAGGTTGGCTTTTAGCATGTTGTCATACCGTTTATAGACCTTATAAGACAGCATAGAAGAATGAATGAATGAAAAATAAGTATTGTCAAATAACTAGTAAGTATAATCAAATAACTAATAAGTATAAACAGATAACTGATGGGTAATTACTAATAACAAATAACTAATAAGTATTACCAAATAACGGACAAGTTATAACTAATAACAAATAACTTAAAATTATTATCAAATAACTGATGAGTAATAACTAATAACAAATAGCTAAAAGGTATAACCAAATAACTGATAAGTAAAAACTAATAACAAATAACTAAAAAGTATTTAAAAAAAATAACGGATAAGTAATAATTGATAACAAATAACTAAAAAGTGTTAACAAATAACTGATGAGTAATAACTTATAACTAATAAGTATTAACTAATAAGTAATAACTGATAAGTAATAACTGATAACACAAACTTATTAATAAGTATTAACTAATAAGTAATAAGTAATAACTAATAACAAATAACTAATAAGTATTTTAAAACAAATATGTATGGACAATTAACCCTTTCCCAAACAAGACCTGGTTTTGACGTCCCTAATAGAAAAGGCTTGTGAAAATATTGAAACAAAAGAAGAAACTGCTGATAACCAGCAGTTTCTCCTTTTGTTTCAATATTTTCGGTGCCATATTTTACACAAATCCTATCTTTAATTACATCGATTTGGTCATTTGTGGCAATTTTTGAAGTGGGTCACCATAAAATTGAGTCGTTTGGGAAAGGGTTAAGATGATGTGGTACACTTAGATCTTTACAGCTCACCTGACCTGAAAGTGAAAGTATGGCTTTCTACACAGCTTCGAAGAAAAAATAAGAAAGTATATCAACTGAAGGGGCCCGAACTATCAACGATCTTACTACACCGTTTTAGCGTGAACTGTGCAACAAAACATCTGCCTGTACGAGAAACCAGATTGGGCCAATCAGATTTGATGTTACAAGTAATTACGAAAAGATAATCGTACGATCGTTGATAATACGAGACCCATAAACGGATCCAGGCCAGATAGAGCTCGTGTTTGTCCAGGTGGGTGGGGGTAAAATTGATAAAAAAAATCTTTACAAATTCGAGGAAGATGTCCCCGGGCCCATCCCTGGATCACCACGAGTAAAGTTTGTCATTTGTCTCTCAGCAATATGTGTGAATTATCTGTGGGAGAGCAGCTGGAGGCTCGGTTTAGATATTGTGGTAGTGCTGTTGAGAGAAATACCAGGAACCCGTGTTTAGGTGCTTCAGCCGCCGCGATATGACCATAGTAGTTGAAAACGGCGTAAAACACCCAACAAATCAAACCTTAGCAATGAATCCTAGCAAATAAGTCAAAATGTCCCACATGGGCTTCCGTAAAATACGACCTGCATTCCAACATATTTGCTTTATCTACATATCTATGCTCTTCAACAAAAAGCTCGTGACTGCAGCTTGTTTTAAGCTGCAGTTACGAGGTTTTTTGATGAAAAGTAACGATGTGGTGGTTTCCCTTGCTTGACAGAAAACACTGTAGGACAAGTTACAAGTAATGGCTTCCTCAACGACGGATGGTCTTAGATTTAAGGACAAAGTTGCCATTGTGACTGGGGGATGTAATGGTATTGGACGAGGTTGTGTGGACGTATTTGGTGAGTATGTCCGTCTGTACGTCTGTCTGTAAGTCAGTTATCTCAAGAATTGAACGACAAGGAAATTTCAATGGTAATGAGTTTTTCGCTAGAAATAAACTGGGTTTGTTGTTATGTTTTCATGAACCGTCAGTGTTGTAATAGACTCTCGTAACAACGGCTTGATTCAAGCCGTAGTTACGAGAATTTATAACAACACCCACGAAATACTATTTGTTTGTCCGAAATAACGTCACGGTTAACTTGATAAAATCGTTTGAAGTTCATCACGGTGGAGATTGGGCATGATGGGATGGGATGGGACAAATTTACCTCGCTTCAGGTAAGACATTTTGCAATATAACTTTTGAAAATTGACGCAGAAATAGAAAGTTATAGCAAAATATTGGATCAGAATCCGTACTATTTTGTCCGTAGTTGTTATCCATCCCATAATGCACAATCTCCACCGTATTCGGTTAGTCCTTCTAAATCAAGTCTATATATGATTAACTTACTCTCACTTTATATTTTATAGTAACATTTATTGGAAAATGTACCTTGATAGATAAAGGAAAAACTGGGTGCCAGGGCTTTTCTTAATCCGAGTCTTCTCTGATGTAAATACGCTTTTTGATATTTTGATTTTTCGCTATTTACATCAGAGAGCGTTGCTCTTTGAAAACAGCGGAAAGTTCGGTAACGTTACAAGTAGTGAAGCTTTGTTTTTGTGTATCATATCGAATCACTCGGTAAAACACTGTAGGGTATAGATCAATTAATCATTTTTTGTCATACCTGACCAAAAATTTCATTTAAAATCGGCCTGCTGGAAGAGTATAACCTTTGGTTTTGAATGGAAGGTCAAGGTAAACAAAGGCTGCTCAGGTGAGGGAAAATATTGCAAAACATTGCCTATAAACCTTTTGGAAATACTTTTTGGTCCGATTTTTTTCAGCATTCATAACAATAAATGGTTCATTTATCGATACCATCAGGCGTTTTAAGGATATCGTTTAAGATCGGGCGGTGAACGATGCGCAACATCGAGTTGCGAACTTCTTGATATTTTCAAAGAGCAACGCTCTCTGATGTAAATAGCGAAAAATCAAAATATCAAAAAGCGTATTTACACCAGAGAAGACTCGGATTAGGCTTTTCTTAAACTCTTGGCCCAAGATAATATGCCTTCAATGCACCACAAAACAATGCAAGTACACTGACTGTCCCCATTTTGCTCTGATCCATGAAAGACATAACATGCGCCCGTTTCACTGGTGGTGAACTCGGCCAAAGCGAGGGACGTTTTTCGCTACAAGGTACAGATATTTTGCGTTTAAATGTGAGTTTAAAGATCTGATTGGGTAGTTTTTCTAATAACAGTAAATTTGTTCCAAAAATAGACCGGGTTTACCGATATGTATTGACAAACTACTATGATCGCGCAAAAACGTCCCACGCTCTGGCCGAGTTCACCACCAGTGCGTTTAGCGTGTTTTTTAAACATGGTTTTACATTTATAATATCTATGTCTCTAAGTTTGAGTTTATTTGGGTCTTACGCCGTTTTCAACTACCAGGGTCATATCGCGGCGGCTGGAGCACCTACCCATGGATTCCTGTTGTTTCTCAAACCAGTATTACCACAACACCCTTACCGAGCCTCCAGCTGCTCGCCCACTTAGGTTAACGATTTCAAACCCATTGGTGGGTGACAATTTTGTCAGAAAGGGTATTAGCCGCGGCCGGGTATCGAACCCGGGACCTCTCGAATGAGGGTCAGATGCCTCTATTTAAGACAGTAAATATTACGCTGCTTTTCAACAACAATATCGTAACTGCAGCTTAAAACAAGCTGCAGTTACGAGTTTTTTGTTGAAAATCGACGATTATGATTTTTGATCGCTTTTTTTTAATTGGATCGCCATTCATGTATTCGTATGATATATCTTTTTGCATCATTTACGTTAAATCCGGGTTTATAACGTATAGACCCTTTTAGTCTATTTTCCCACATGACATTTTAGACTAATCAAAATTCTGAAGACATGCAGGAGACAAGATAAATCTTACTTAACCCTTTCCCAAACAAGACCTGCTTTGAAATCTCTGACAGAAAATGCTTGGGAAAACATCGAAGCAAAAGATGAAAATGCTGATAGACAGCATTTTCTCCTTTTGCCTCAAAAATTTCTATGTTAGATTCTACTAATATCAACATTATAAAACATCCATTTTGCCGTCTTCAGCAGCTTTTTAAAGCGTATCACCTTAAAATTTTACCGTTTAGGAAAGGGTTTAACAGACATTTCTAAGCTTTGAAGAAGAAAATAGATTGCCAATGTTTTCAAATGCTCTATATTTTGTAAATTCGGGAGTTTCACTCATTGTTTGAGAAAAGTATATTATAATAAATTAAATATAAAAAGATACATGGCTTTTAATTTCAGTTGAAAATGGCGGAAAAGTGGCAATCCTTGATATAGATGGTAAGGGTGAATAATTATGTTGTTTGTTTGTTTGTTTATTTGTTGCTTAATTATGTGTTTGTTTCTTTTATTTTTACAATGTTTTTTTTTCTTATTAATTTATTTCAAACTGTCAACAAACTCTACATTGTAGGTACCACTCAGAGAAATCTGCTCGAAACTATGCTAATGAGTACCCAAAACATATGGTTTAGAAAAAAATAGCAATTTCCGAATAAAAGATTGTACAATTCTTGAGAAATTCTATATTTGATCCGGGATCTTGAAAATTGGTCAATAATTTTGGCACTTGAGATCGACATGGATCCATATCTAAACTTTTAACTTAAACCCATTACCAAACGGCAAAATTTTAGACTCTCCCAAATTCAGAGATGTTGCAGACGACAATTAAAAGTAAATGAATTTTTACATTTTTTTTTCAAGAAAATATTGTGGGAAATGAAAAAATTGCTTGTCACAAGCAATTTCTTCATTTTCCACAATGTTTCTCCAAAGCCATTATCTTGAGGGAAGTTAAAAAGAGTCACTGTGGGGTAATGGGTTAAGGTAAGTTACTGGCTCTATACTGATTTTCCTATTTTATTTTATGTTCGTTTTCCAAATGCGACATGATCCTCGAAATTTAGTTTGATGAACTTCCCAGAATGTGCCTTTCAGCGTGACGGATCACGAATTATATTCATTACCTTCAGAGAAAACTGGAAACAGCATTTCAACAAGCGGGCCCGGCGAAATATTTTTTATACGTTGTGACATCACAAATGAAGACGAGCTAAAGGTACGTAACGTTATGTTTAGGCCTACGTTAAATCGTTGACGTAAAATCCATGTAGGCCTACTATTAATGTAACG
>CAVMGG010000939.1:0-54733 GCA_963680895.1 Fragum sueziense | reverse complement strand
TTAAAACTTATTTATCTTTAAAATGGCAGTGCTGTGGGCAGTGATAAGAAAATAGGTAGTGTTAATTTAGTTATTATTCAACTGTTTCTTTCTCTAAATTGTTTCTTTCCAAGTGTTCAATAAAGTATTTTCTGAAAAAAGTTTTTCCTCTTTTAATGCCTATGCACCGAGTAATCAGGTGTATATTGTTTCACTATTGTCGGTCAGTCTGTCCAAATTTAACCAAAATAAGTTCCCTGTTACTCAGTCTTGAAGGTCTGTTTCTCGATCTACTGAGATCAAGATCACCTGACTAGGTCAATGTCCATTATCAAGGTCGTATTCCATAAAATATATCTCTTCTTCCCTGGCCTTCAGTACTATCAGTACTTTGATTGTTTCTGAGAACCGAACTGATTATCTATTATAGCATTATTATTTTTTGACCATTTCGACAATCGATTAACTAGTATTTTTGAATAAATTTTTGAAAGTATATTATTTAAGGTTATTCCTCGGAAATTCTTTGGTTCTGCTGCACCACCTTTAAAAATTGGAATAAGTAAACCTTCCGTCCAATTTTCGGAAAATCGTTTCTTGGAATAATTCAATTGAATAATGTTTTCATATAAGGTAACAATAAATCAATTTATGCGTTTTTGAATACCTCGGCTGACCATCTTCTCCTGGACTTTTTGAATTGCTTGTGAAAAAAACTGCATTTTTAATTTCTGTTTTCAGAAATATTACCATCAAGATCAAGGTTTTCTATTATTTGATTTTCTTTAAAGTTTACGTCATTTTGATGCGTTGGGTTAGGTTGCTGTCCATACAGATCTTTAAAATGTCGGTATAGGTCATCCATTTTAATATTTGCAGGCGCTTGTGTTTTATCGAATATTTAGATTTGTTATTTTTCCAGAATGATTTGGGATTATTTTTCGCTAAGTTTGAAATGCGAATGCCTTCATTTACTCTATATTTCTTCACATTTCTACGTTTACATTTTACGTATTCTTGTTTTTTATTTATCATGTTATTTTTATTATCTGTATTTTCATTTCTTATATAACTATTTCTAGCCTTGTTGAAACTTTTACGGGCATGAGAGCATTGTGTATTAAACCATGGTTTTCTTGTTTTGTAAGTTACTCCTTTTTTTAAATTGTTTTGTTTTGCTATTTTTTTTTCAAAATGAGTGGACGTACATGTAGTGTTGTGCAATAGAGATGTAAATGTTATCACTGATTCTTCAATGGAAATACTATTATTATTCAAACTAGTAGTAGGGCAGGTTTAAAAAAATGTGACCAAAGTGTGACATTTAAATGTTAAGAATAACAGCTAATTTTACAGAATATCATCCAGATTTCTTAATTAGGGTGGCTAAAAACTATTCTAAATGGTTAAGCAGTGCCCAAATTATATTTTAAATTCATGTTCACTACTTTTTAGCTAAAATTGTGCACACAATCTTGCAAAATGACACCAAAAAAGCGTTTCTCTCCTGACAGCATATATACTGCACAATATGAGAAATTGTAATCCACGAATCACTAAATAGTAGAGTGCGGAATGCCCACAAGGTTGATGGCTTTCTAAAAAAAATCGAGTGATAGATTTCTGGCTGAATAGACAAAAATGAGAACACATTTTGAAAATAAAAGTGTTTCACTCCTGACATAAAATTCAGAGGGGTATTGTATAAAACAGGCTCCACATCCTAAACCAGTGAAGATAAGATGAAAAGGTAATTTTAAGATGATGATTCACATGTTGTTTTATGAATTACAAGTGCTTATTGTAGTATCCTGTCACTGTCTTTTATTTACCATAGCTTAGAAACTTGGTACAAGTGTTAAGTGTCACACAAAAACGTTTCACTCCTGACATTTTTGACATGTTTTAATGACATATCTTTTTTATTTGTGAAGCAATTTTCTTTAAACTTGGTACCAGTATATAGACACAATAACACATCTTTTTAGCTTTGATTGGGTTGAATATGTTTCTCTGTAAGAGCTGTGGCATGTAAAAAGTGAATGGTCACATTTTTTTTAAACTTGCCCACTAATATTTCCTAATAAGGTAGTGTGTTTTGATAAGTCATTATGGAATGCAGACGAACGCGTGATGTCCCACGAGATATATGTGTCAGTGGGCGGGTCGTCAGTGTCACGTGACTCTAAGGTGCGTATACGCGAAATACTACAATGATCCGAAAATTTGGTCAAAGGTAATATTTGGAACGATTTTATATATTTAAGATCGTTTTGATATGCTAAAAAATAATCAATGACGCTTGATGCATTTCTACATGTATTAATGTCTATATATTTTTCATTGTATCCTTTTATTTTAATCCGTGTATTAGTCTAGTAGTTATTTTCTAGCAGAGGCCTAGAAATCGAAAGTGGGAGGCCGGAATGTGTATGCAAAGTTTAATACTGGAAGTTGTTCAGGAACTTCTCCTGTACTAGAAATGCCCTGTCTGCAAGTCAGCAATTGACCTTTGGGTGAGTTACAGGGGTCAAAGGTCACTGAGTGCAAAAATATAGAAATTCGCTATTTTGTTATATTTCGAATCCTCGAACAAAACAGCTATCTTGTGAATGAATGAAAGTTGTGTTTTCTTGTTGGCCAGATTGTTGGCTACATTTGTTGCCATGTCTGCAGATTCATTGTCGGTTCAATGAGGTCAGAACAGGGGTCAAAGGTCACTGAGTGCACAGATTCTTAAATTTCATTTATGTCGATTCAAAGACTTCCAGGCATGGAACTTTGAGTTATGAATAAACAATATTTATGTTTTCAAATTACCAAATATATTGGGGAAATTTTTGGTTCCTGTCTGCAGATTCCCAGCCAGTCTTTAAGGTCAGAAAATGGCGTCAAAGTTTAATGAGTGCAAAAGGGCTATTTGAAATTATTCCTGGTTAAAATTAAATGTTTTAAAGCAATGGTATTGGCTTTTAAAGAGACAGAAGTTGTATTTTATGTTTGTCAGATATGTAGATGACATGTTTGTCCCTGTCTGCAGATTCAAAAATAAAAGTAAGAACATAAAGACAAGGGGTTAAAGGTCATTTAGTGCAAAAAATCATTAAATGTCATATATGTCCATTTCGAGACTTCAAGACATGGAAGGACGAATTACGAATAGGCAATATCTATGTTTTCCAGTAACCAAATATGCTGGGGAGCTTTTGGTTCCACTGTCTGCAGATGCCTAGCTCGCTTTTAAGGTCAGAAAATGTACCAAAGGTCAATGAGTGCTGAATGCTCTATTTGACATTATTCCAAATTCAAAATAATGATTTTAAACTTTAAAGTTGACTTATGATTGGACAAGAATTGTATTAAATGTTTCAAATTTAAGATTGAGAGATTGCAAAATAGAGATCAAAGGTCAAAGAGTGCAAACATTTAAAAAGCGATAAATACTTGAAAATATGGATATTAACTCAAAAACAGTTATGAAACATTGAAATTTTAATAATACTTACTCTGTTAATAATTTTGATTCGAAAATAATTATCCATGATAATGATAGATCTAGATATGATTGAAATAATCAATGGCAATTTGTCCATTCTGAGAAGTAAATTGTTTAAATCTAAATAGATATATTGTTTCATGTGAAATATAGATCTAGCATTTTGTATATTATTTCTCGTGGGTTTTCTTATATAAAAATGCCCACCTTTATGTTTTATATGCATTTGAGGATAACTTATGGTCAAGCTATTATTTGTTTTTGTGATTAAGATGTGGACTTACAACAAAAATCTCTGAAAAGCCTTACACGATATATAGATAGCTATCAAACCATCTAGAAAACCAAGATGTTAATTTCATTTTTCATTGAAATTACAACAGGGGCGATAACCATTTTCGATAATTGCACACTCCTCTTTTCAATAGATTTATTCAGTTTATTTGTACAAAACACATGTCAAAGACTGCGGTTCTGATATTTTTGTGTTTTAAATGACAACACAGAATAAGCAAGTTACAAACCAAACTCTACTGGTATGTGATCTCCTTGTTAAAAGCTGTCCCAAAGAAGACAAGGTGTCTATTCGTAACTACGTTGATTCTGTTTGTAAAATATTGCTTACAAAGCCATGATTGAATTGAATTATACCATCCCAATTTACAAATTGACAACCAAGGATACATTTTAAAAATATTTGTATTTTTCTTGAAAATATTTTTGAATGCAAGTAGATTCTTCGTTACATTTACGCATCAATCAAACACATCTATGACTTTTGAATCCACATATTATTATGCTGGGTTATTCATAAAGACATACATGTATATACTCATTCTTATCGTAGATTATGTTAAATCTTCACGAGCAGAATAGAATGCTTATAATACATGTCCATGAGACTCATGTTAAAAATGTACACACATTGAAAGAGCTTGTGTAAACATATTTCGAAATTTTTCCATACTGTAGGGGTTGTAGTCAGGAGGAACAGACACATGCATACATGCCTGTACTCTCCAAAGCCGAGGTCTATTGATTTACCACCAAATATGCCCTCTGCCGTCTTTGATACTCCAACAGCCTATTTGGTCGTCATAATCTAATTATAGGACACCATTTGAATTATCGAATCAAAATCAGTCAGTTTTATCTTGCATGATCATTACGTATCTACATTACGTCGCTTCTATTTTTGGCTGAAGCCGGTAACATTTTAATTATCGAATCAAACTTATTCAGTTTTATCTTGTTTGATTACGTATACATTACAACGCTTCTATTTTTGGCTGAAGCCGGTAATTTGAAGCGTCAACCAATGAAAACTTGTATCAGAAATTTAAATTGCTTTGCAGTGTATATTGCAACGATTGGATACCGAAATCCCGCCAAGGCTTCGAGATTAGACGTGAAATGACCCCGTGAGAACAGAGCTCATTCTATCGAAATGGAATGAAGAGATAATGTGCTCTGTTCTTAAGAGAGTAGCATGCCTGTACCCACACTGAAGTCTTCTTATTATACATTTCGTTAGACACAGAAGGGCGTCCTTTACAATGCCCCTTCTGAAATCAAAGAATAAACATGAGTAGATCTATTTACTGACATGTCATGTGAAAGCAAGATACATATCCCTTTTTTCAATTTTTGAGCTGAACAAGGCTTTGGAACAGTTCTTACTTTACGAATTAGATTCTGGTATGAACCTAGGGATGTACTTACATATGAGGATTTGATTTTTGGCTTTAATCAAAAGTGTATAGATAACATACTCATTTATTGAAGAGGGTGGTTTTGCCAAACTAATATGACATCAATTTGCCAATATACAGATCATGGTCTGGACAAAGTTGAACACTTGCATGATGCATCTATACCAAAATTAAGTTGTGATAGGTACTTGATTATAGACATTGTCTCAAAACCCCAAAATGGGTTGGATAACAAACAATTTTATATGACAAATGCATAATTTGACATGACCTCCATCAATACCGAAATTAAGATAAGAAATAGTACAGTATTTACATAAAAATGAACATGTTGGTCATATTGCAACAATGACCCAGCTATTTTTAACAATATTTATATAGATCGATGAAAAATGAAGCCAAAATCCAATTACTAGCTACATGTATGAAGATACATCGTTGGACAAAAGTCATCACTAAATGTATGGTATTGTAATGAAAATATTAAGACACTGTTAAATGACTTGATTTCAGTTTTCATTTTTCTCTTTTTAGTCTGCCTGGATCAAATGTAATAAGATCACACATGCAGTTAATTTTCGAAGTTTAGATAACATTATTCAGTACTTTCATCATTTGATGTTGGTCTTATTAAGCTCTACTGTGATTACTTGAATTGTGTCTTCGAATCAAAGTTATTGTCAGGTTTTAGTGTGATCGAAACCTCAATTTTGCACATCTTTTTTATGCACAGCACATTTTCAGGGAATTTGTTTTATATTTTGGTAAAATTTTACACTCTTTGACCTTTGACCTCTATTTTTGTATACCTGATATTTTCAATTTTGATTCTGCAAAGAGGGCTAAAAATGACATCTACACATTGGGGAAGCATAAGATATAACTATTATCCACCAATTAACATATAAAAATGTCTTGAAACATATAATGGACCAGGATTAATTTGATACAGCGTTATTGTACTCATTGACCTTTGGCTTCCTTTTCTGACCATAAAAACTAACCAATGATATGCAGACCGGAATCAAAAGATCCAAAACATATATAACGACTGTAAAACATAAATACTATCTATTCATTACTCTTCGTTCCATGCTTGGAAGTCTTGGAATCGACATGCATGAAATTTAAAAACTTTTGCACTATATGACCTTTGACCCCTTTGTATACACTCTTGATTCTAATTTTGAATCTGCAGATAGGGGCAAACATGTCTTTTACGCATTTAGCAGACATAAAATACAACTTACGTTCTTAAATTAGAAAACACCAGAATATAAAATGTCAAAATTATATCAGGAATAATTTCAAATAGTGTGTTTGCACTCGGTGACCTTTGACCCTATTTTCTGACCTTCATACCTAGCTAGGACTCTGTAGACAGGATCCAAAAATTTCCCCATTATATTTCATTATTGGAAAACATAGATATTGGATATTCCTAACTCAAACTTTCATGTCTGGAAGTCTCGAAATGGAAATGTATGAATTTTAAGGATGTTTGCACTTAGTGACCTTTGACCCCTTTTCTGACCTTATAGAACCAAAATTGAATCTGCAGACTTTGCAAAGTTTGTAGCTAACATTCAGGCCAACTATAAAACACAACTTTCGACCATCCAAGATTTAACTGCCAGGTTCGAGGATCAGAGATCTAGAAAAATAGCGAAATTTGGCTTTTTTGCACTCAGTGACCTTTGACCCCTTTTTGACCTTAAAAGTCAAATTTGAATCTGCAGACAGGCCAAACCATGATGCCCACATGTTGGGCTATCAGAAAAACACAACTTTCGTCCATACACATTCCGGCCTCCCACTTCTAAAATTTTGAGTTTCGACTACCAGACTATATTGATTGGTCATTTATATTCAAGCCCATTACAACATGGTGACTTTTTTACTCTCCACAAGGTAATGGCTTGGGAAAACATTGTGGATAATAAAAAAGTGTTTGTGGCAAGCAAATTCTTCATTTTCCACAATGTTTTCTATCATAAAAGACAACGAAATGTAAAATTTCATCAACTTAAAAGCATGTCGTCTGTAATTCCTTTCAATTTGAATAGGTTCAATTTTTTGTCGTTTTGGTAATGAGTTAAATATTTTATTCGTCAACATTTCAGAATATGGTGGAATTTACTTCGACTGGGACGAGATGTTAGTTAAGCCTATAGATGAACTGCGTAACTACAAATTTACTATGAGTCAAGAGTTCGAAGACGGGATCGGAAACCAACTAATCATCGGGCAACCAAACGCAACATTTCTCATCCATTATTTGAACGGATATCGGAATTACACGAAAGAATGGGCAACAAACTCTATACATTTTCCATTTTTACTGTCAAAGAAATATCCGGATTTGATAAATGTTTTAAATCGGACAGGTGTGGTGCCGAGTAACTATAAAGGGCATGAAATTTTCCGAAACAATTTAGATTGGTCTAAGAATTATGCATTGCACTTTTATCTCCGTATTTTCCGATTCCGAGATCGAATGAATATGATATCTATACGGCACGAAAATACGACCCTTGGGGCCGTGTGCAGACGGATAATGCTTGGTAAAAAAGAATTATGCGAGGATGAAAAAATATGAGAATATACCGTCGCTTTTCAACATAAATCTGGTAACTGCAGCTTAAAACAAGGTGCATTTACGAGGCTTTTGTTGAAAAGCATCGATATACAGTAGAACTTGCTCTTATATATTATTTTTGTGTGTCAACTAGATTCTGTCATACAATTATCAAAATGTTAATTGTAATTCTTAGTCAAACATTGTCTCATTGATAATAGCGTCGCTTTCAACAAAAACCTCGTATGTACAGCTTTAACCATTTACCAAACAAGACCTGGTTTTGACGTCCCCTATAGAAATGGCTTGGAAAACATTGAGACAAAAGAAGAAACTGATGATAACCACCAGTTTCTCCTTTTGTCTCAATATTTTCTGTGCTATATTGTGCACAAATTCTATCTTAAACAAGGTCCATTTGTTGTCTGCAGCAGCTTTTAAAATGGAAATTTTGAAAGTTTGTCGTTTGGGAAAGGGTTAAACAAGTTTTAGCTCACCTGAGCACGAGTTCTCATGGTGAGCTATTGTGATACCCTGTGTCCGTCGTGCCTCAAACTTTGCCTTGTGTGCACTCTAGAGGACACAGTACATGTCCAATCAACCTGAAATGTGTGGCTTTATGCCCTTTACAACTGCTACGGTCATATCGCGGCGGATCGAGCACCAAAACCGTGGATTCTTGTTGTTTCTCATACCAGAGCTACCAAAACATCATAACCAATCCCCCAGCTGCTAGCCCACATAGGTTAACAATATCAAACCATCGGTGGGTGACATTTTTGTCAGAAAGTATATTTGCCGAGGCCGGGGATCGAACCCGAGACCCCTCAAATGAGAAGCAGGTGCGCTACCAACTGCGCTATGGCCGAGGCCTAAAGTATACTTAGTACATTTAAAAACGCAGAGTTTTCAAAACCTTATATCAAGATGTTCTAAGATGAAATAAGAAATGGAAATACTTGTTATGAATTTCCCACAAGTTTAGAAGCGTGAATAGAAAAGATTAGAGTTAGTAAATCTGGAACATTTTACGGCGCCGTAGCCAAAGCGCTAAACACGTTGTTGCTGTGTGAAGCTGATACACGTGAAATGCGGGTTAAATTTCAACATGTTCATAAAGTTTGTCTATAGGGACACTATAAAAACAAGTTTCATTGAAAGAATCTCAATTCTGTCAATATGAATCGTCTTCCTGAAAATGTGAGGAATCAAGCTATTGTGACGCATTTGCCTGGTTCTTTAAAGTCGGATATTTCTCGGCGCGTAGGATGCCAGAACTCAACAATATCACGACTAGCGACACGATGGCTAAGCCACATTATGTGGTTACACACTACTGACCTGGTATGTACCCTATAGAATAAGCTTGGAATGGCCTGAAGAGACGCGCGATTTCACGTTCCTCACCACCCAAAACGTTGCAACAACTTTATATTGCTGTTACACAAGAACGGAACAAAATGACACAATAGGTTTCAGTGCGAGAAAAGTTCTTTCTATACGACGAAGCTGTCAGGCTTTAATTCAAGCATTAGGTGGGCACACTCGCTATTAATTGGTTTGACCCTTCTCAATTCAAAATAATCAAATTTATTCCGATGTTTACTTAAAACATTTTCTACGTTTTGAATTTGATGGAATTAGATAAATGAACGAAAATTAATTCGAATTACATAGCCTTTGTGTGTTATTTCCATACTATCAGCGAACGAAGTACCTCTGCGGAATTAAATGTACTCAGTATATTTAGCTAGCCTGTTTGAGCTCTATAGCCATAGAAGTTAATGATGTGAAATTATGAACATATACATTTAACCCATTACCACACAGTGACTCTTTTTGACTCCCCACATGATAATGGCGTTGGAAAACATTGTAGAAAATGAAGAAATTGCTTGTGACAAGCAATTTCCTCATTTGCCACAACGTTTTCTACCCAAAATTATCAACAAATTTTTAATCTTATTCACTTGAAATTATCGTCTGCATTGTCTTTCAATTTGGACCGCCCTCATTTTTTGTCGTTTGGAAAGGGTTAAGGCTCTCCGAAACAAGCCTTGGCTTTGATGTCCCTGAGAGGGAAAAATAGAAATCAATGAGGCAAAAGAAGAAAATGCTGCTAACCAGCATTTTCTTCTTTTGTCTCAATATTTCCTGTGCTAGGCCTACATTGAAGACATATTCTATCTTTATCAACGACCATATGTCATCTGTTACAACTTTAAAATTGGAAGTTTGTGAAAGGCTTTATACAACGTGTATCATACTGATAATTATTGTAACGAAATGGGTAGTCATTTTGTAACATAGTATTATATCATTAAGAAATTTTATTTGAAAACTCATAAAATAAAATAAAAGGGAACATTTTTTCAAAACTTTTTCTTCGCTAAAAAAATGGTGACCCCCCCCCCAAACAAGAGCGCCATCGTGGTCTATTATATCGCTCACCGTAAAGAACAGTGAGGCTTTGAGAGGATTGCATATTATACATTTTATCCCAGACCCTAAACCTGTGGACAATTGTATTGCAGGAAGACCATTCGCACAATTTTGGCAAAATCATGTCACCACGACTCAAAAATTCTTCGTGGAACGTTTGTGAAAATTGGATCTTGTACATTTACAGATCCCAATGAACACTTCTGCCAAGTATGAATCAAATTGGACAGAAGCTGTTGGTTTATTGGGGGTTTACGCCGTTTTCAACTGCCAGGGTCATATCGCGGCGGCTGGAGCACCTGACCATGGATTCCTGTTGTTTCTCATACCAGTGCTACCACAACATCCTAACCGAGCCTCCAGCTGCACGCCCACTTCGGTTAACGATATCAAACCAGCTGTGGAAGGAATTGCATGGACAAGATTTTGCAGAGGGACCGACCAACCTATTGATCAGCCAAAAGGCTTATTCCAGTATACACCCCTTTGTCTTCGATCGTAGGGGTGTCATGACCCAAACTTTCAATAGTGGTATAAAATGCAGAAAAACAAATACTTCATCACAAATTAGCTTTATTTCTCATATACAGATCAACAAAGTGTTAGTATTCTCTCACGTTTACACAACTGTACATATCATTATTATTATTATGCACAGCATATTTTTGGCAAATGGACAAACAAACAACCAATCAAATAAATAAATACAGTGTACTATCTAATGGCCCTGTCACACACAACTCCATCTCCAAATCACATAGAAATTATTGATGCTGTTCAACAAAAGCATCGTAACTGCAGCTTGTTTTAACCCTTTCCCAAACGACAAAATATCTGGGTGATCCACTTCAAAAACAGCAACAAATGACGAAATGGGAGCTTTTAAAGATAGAATTTGTGTAAAATATGGGATAGAAAAAATTGAGACAAAAGGAGAAACTGCTGGTTATCAGCAGTTTCTTCTTTTGTCTCAATGTTTTCCCAAGCATATTCCACTAGGGACGTCAAAACCAGGTCTTGTTTGAAAGGGTTAAGCTGCAGTTACGTTTTGTTGTTTTTTGGAAGCGCTCCAGCCTTGTGGATGCGACTTGGTCTTAAATCCTAATATGATTGGTTGGTTACATTAACAAGGGTTGTCCACAGACAACGTACCTCGTCTATAAAAGAGCTTGTCACAAAAAAGGAGTCTACGGTCAAAGGTCATGGTCTCAAGGTCAAGGTCTCAAGGTCAAGGTCTTGGCCAAAAGTATCTATGTGTGAAATACCAATGCTGTATCTCTTATACTGCCTGAGATATAGACCAGGTTAAAGTTTTTGAAAAGTAGTGTCAAGGTCACAAGGTCATGGTCCCAAATGAAAGGTCTTGAGAAAAGGTATCCAAGTGTGAAGTATCAAGGCGGTATCTGTAATATTGCCCGAGATATAGACCAAATTAAAGTTTTTGAAGATGCGACGGGATGCGACGATAGGGCTGTGACATTAGCTCCCTGGACATAGAGTCCCGGCTCGCTAAAAATATCCTAACTACTAATTATGTAAGTTGTAGTTATGTAATTTTTAAACATGACCAATGATATGCAAGAGCACCACTTGCAGTATGATTACAGAAGACAACCAATATTAACCCTTTCCCAAACGACGAATTTTACGGTGATCCACTTCAAAAACTGCCACAAATGACAAAATGGATGGTATAAAAGATAGGATTTGTGTTAAATATGGCATAGAAAATATTGAGACGAAAGGAGAAACTGCTGGTTATCAGCAGTTTCTTCTTTTGTTTCAATGTTTTCCCAAGCATTTTCAATTAGGGACGTCAAAACCAGGTCTTTTTTTAGGGAAAGGGTTAACTACAGTTGCAGTGACGGATCCAAGGGTGTTTTGCGAGTTCAAACGAACCCCCCCCCCCCCCACCTCTGTTGCCGAATTATTCCCTTTTCAAATAGAAATTTACTCAAAATTGTGTGAAAAATGAACACCCCCTGCCCCATTTGTATGCTTGAGTCCCCCTTGCAGAAATCCTGTATCTGCGGCAGGGTTGACAATCAGTCACTCTTCTATAATGCTATCCCATTTATTGCCATAATGACGACTTCATATTAAATCATATATAACCAAATTTATAAAGCACCTCATAAAACTTGAGCATTTACAAAGACAACAAAACAACATGTAAGTCCTTATTGCAACATACATACAGATCATACCACAAGAAAACTTTTCCAATCATTCCGCTCACACAAACAAAAACACCCCAAAACCATTCCTCTCAGGCTGTCTATTTTTCAATGTTAATTTAAACCATTCTCACTTAATGATGCCATTCTCACTTAAGGTTTACGAACTGAGAATGAAAACACCACTTTCTAGCCATATGAAATGCATCAAATTACACATACTTATAAATACACTTCACATAAGTTGAATCACCGTGCCGGATTTCAAGATTATGCTTCAAGAAAAAAATAATTTATAAATATTATTTTACTCTATATTCATATGCTAGGGAGGTAATTTTGAACATTTTGTCAAATATTTCCATAAGTATGTATTAATTCAAAATTCTAAACCATACACAATGCTTATGTTTGTATTTGGAAAGGAAATGTAACACTGTTTAGGAATTACTGGCACTTTTCAATTTTTGCTTCTGGCTCTGCATTTCATTCTCAGTTCGTAAACCTTAATGATGCTGTTTGAAGCCAAACGCGATAAACACTCTAGAAAGCATTGTATGCTTGTGACAAGCAATAATGTCATTTCCCAACATTCTTTCTATCTGAAAGACCAAAAATTTTAAATTTCATTCATTTGGTATTGCCTTCTGCAGCATCTTAGAACTTGGACCAGTCTTAACCCTTTCCCAAACAGCAAAATTTTAGGGGGTTCAGAATTGAAAGATGCTGTAGACGACAAAACTAAGATTGAAAACCATTGGATTTGTGTAAAATGTAGCATAGAAAATATTGAGACAAAAGGAGAAACTGCTGGTTATCAGCAGTTTCTTCTTTTGTTTCAATGTTTTCCCAAGCCTTTTCTATTAGGGTCGTCAAAACCAGGTCTTGTTTGGGAAAGGATTAAAGGACCTCAAAGAACTAGAGCCTTTACAAGACAACATGCATGTATGTCTGTCCTTCTTATTGCAACATTCACTTAGATGACCCAACAAAAATTCTTTTTTGATTCATTCCACTCACACAAACAAACACCCAAAAATCCTTCCAATTGACCAAACGCCGACTGTCAATCAAAATCATTGATTAGCCAATGGGTGATCAGAAAAATGTCATGCCCCAATTGTTCTTTGTTGCACATGTTATTGTATCGATTTATCGACTGACAATCAAAACAATCGACATGCCAATTGCAAATAATTGTGTGCTAACAATAGACTAGGTTAACGGTATCTTTTGATAAACCGTTGGTGTTGTTGTAAAATCTCGTAACTACGGCTTAAATTAAGCCGTAGTTACGAAATTTTTTAACAGCACCTACGAAATACTATTTTGTTTGTCCGAATTTACTTCACGATTAACTGGATAAAATCGTTCCCTATAAACGAACACATGTCCATTGTTTGTATTAAATTCTATGTTGGGCGGAGCAATCTGTCGATTGGCGTTTGGTCAATTCCTCTGAGGAGGTAAATTTCACAATGTTCCTATTCCTCTTGGGAGATATATTTCACTATGTTCGGTTAACCCTTTCCCAAACAGCAAAATTTTAGGGCGATCCGCTTCAAAAACTGCCACAAATGACAAACTGGATGTTACTACAGATAGGATTTGTGTACAATATGGCACAGAAAATTTTGAGACAAAAGGAGAAACTGCTGGTTATCAGCAATTTCTTCTTTTGTTTCAGTGTTTTCCCAAGTCTTTTCTATTAAAGGACGTCAAAACCAGGTCTTGTTTGGGAAAGGGTTAAAAATATGTTAGAGATATTATAAATAATGATTGCCAGTATTTCTCTTTGGTAAAATATACGATCCTAGAGCCCATTTTGAGTGAACTAGAGCTTTGCAGAGTGGCGCATATACACAAGAACGAAATAATATACAAGAATTCATTTACAAAAACATAATATTATACACATCTTTAAACTAATAAATAATAGGCCGTCCCAGCAAAATATATGGATTTCTTACAAGAAAGGCTAACCCTTTTTCCAAACAATGATTGGTTTTGAATGTCAGACAAAATATTTTGTTTGAAAACTATTCAGACAAAGGGAGACAATGTTGATAACCAGCATTGTCTCCCTTTCCAAAATTCCCTAAATGTTTTCTATGCTATGTTTTAGAGACAATTGAATGTTAAAATATGATTTGTTTTGTCTGCAAATCACTTTGTATTAAAAACAGTCTGGCCGTTCATTATTTGAAAAAAGGGCTAGGCAAAAGTTAAAAATGTGAAAACAATCTTTAGAAAAAAGCAACATTTCAATTCTAGAAATCGTCATTGTAAATGCAAAACCTCGTATCTCGTTTTTGGAAAATTTTAAAGGGGAGGTAAAAAAGTGTAATAACTTTTCCCAAACTGAAATGTTTTACTTGAAATTTGGACATATTGTTCACAAATGTTTAATCATTAATACTGATCAGTAAAAATATCTCAAACCCTGCAAGAAATGTCTTTAACTGGGCACACAACTTTGTACTTTGAAAATCGCAGGAATCGACATACGAGGTTTTGCATTTACACCGACGAAATATAGTTATCACAACAGTAGCACATCTTTTTCAAGAACCAATTTAAATGTTGGCCGATTTTATATACATTTACTTGGCTAAACATTTACATTCAATTTTACTTTGTAAAAGAACTCTAAAATTTGTAAATATGCACTGCATTGAACACATCAAATAGTATGCCTGATTAACCAATTCCTAAACAAGTCTAACTGAGATGTCAGTTTAACATCTCTTATTGGTGAAATAAAGGCCAGAGAAAACATTGAAGCAAAACAAATGCTGACAATCAGCATTTTCTCCTTTCGCCTCAATATTTTCTGTGCTGCATTGTACTTTAATCCTATCTTTCTCAACATCCATCTTGTAGTCTGCAACAGCTTTTGAGATGAAGCAGTAAAAAATTTGCCTATTTTGAAAGGGTTAATATAATGTGAAACCAAAAGTGTTTGTGAGAATATAGGCTATTCTTGAAAATGTTTTAATGACTCATAAAGAAAAGACATTGTAAATATCATGAAATAAATAACAAAATGCTGAAGATCAGCATTTTCTATTTTCCTGAAAACATAGAATACATGTACATGCAATAATTGGGAAATAATGAACCTTTTACCCTGTAAACCTTCAGATGTATGCCTTAAACCTTTCCCCAACAAGACATGGTTTTGATTTCCATAATAGAAAAAGCTTGGGAAAAGATTGAGGCAAAAGACAAAAATACTGATAGTCTACATTTTCTTCTTTTGTCTCAATATTTTCTGTACTATAATGAACCTAAATCCTATTGCTGTAACAGTTCATTTTGTCTTCTTCAGCATATTTCAAATCTTTTATCATCCTAATTTTTTTGTTTAGGAAAAGTTTAAACAATTAAAACAATCTTATTATATGCAAAACTAACATAAAAATAAGGCCATTTGGGCATTTCTACAAGTAAAATTATCAACCTTTGAAAATTCCGACATAATTTGTAAGTTATGCATGACAAAAAGAGAAAATATTTAAAAGCAACACAGTAAAGGTGGTCTCTCAAGAATCAACATTTAATCTTTGGGCTTAACTCTTTCGCTGCCAAATTTCCTGGAATTGTGCTATTTCCAGTGCCAAGTTTTTTTAAACTTCATAACATGGCTTATCAGTTTATAATATAGTAAAATTATTATTTGATGCATTTTAACCTGAAACCCTCAGGAATGACTTCACATAAACTATTTTGTTGAATAGTATACTTTTTATCAGGCAGCTTGATCAGATGACCCTGACCTTGACCTTGAATGACCTAATTAAGCTATTGTTTTGAAGTCGCCAAAAGGCGACATTGGCAGTCTCCTAATAGGTCGCCAAAAGGCGACATTGGCAGCGAAAGAGTTAATTGAGTATAATAATCTTCTTTTCTAATCATAAAATCAATCTTTTGAGTTAAAAATTCTAAACTTGCATGCAACAAGCCAGCCACCACTGATGTGGACATGTCCAACAATACTTTACATCTGCATGTTAAACCATTACCGAACTGTTGAAATTTTAATCTGGTCGAAATTCAAAGATGTTGCAGACAACAACTTAAAGTGAATTTTTTTTTTTTTTTTTTTTTTCTGGGTAAAAAATATTGTGGGAAATGAAGAAATTGCTTGTTACAAGCAATTTCTACATTTTCCACAATGTTTTCCCAAGGTATTATCTGAAGGAGAGTCAAAAAGAGTCAGTGTGTGGTAACGGGTTAAATATGAAACCTGGGAGTGTGCGAATGATTTAAAGTTTACAACCTATCATTATCTACAAAACACTTCATGCATCTTCGGGTGTCATCCGTAGCAACGGAGACTGGCAAGATTTTTTTTATTTTATTGGGGTTTTACGCCCTTTTCAACTTCTATGGTCAGATCGCGCGGCTGGAGCACCTAACTGTGATTTCCTGGTATTTCTCGCACCAGTACAACCACAATATCCAAACCAAGCCTCCAGCTGCTCTCTCACAAAGATGATTCACACCCATTGGTGAGAGACAAATGACTTGTCAAATGTCAGAATGGATACTGGCCGAGACGGGGTTCGAACTCTAGACCCCTGGATTGACAGACTCTGACGTAACCAACTGAGCTATCCGGGCTCGGCAAGATCCTTGTCAATTTCCATTATCACAAATGACACATGATAATTCACAAGGGTATCTCTTGTTAATTTCTGTTGCCTTGGATGATGCACAAAAGAAAAGATGCACAAAGTGTTTGGTATCTAATGATGGGTATAATCATTACCCCATTCCCACACAGTGACTTTTTTTGTCTCCCTACAAGATAATGGTTTTGGAAAACACTGTGAGACATGAAGAAACTGCTTGCTACAAGCAATTTCTTCATATCACATGATGTTTCCTTCCAAGAAAGA
Source organism: Fragum sueziense (assembly GCA_963680895.1). Taxonomy (NCBI): domain Eukaryota; kingdom Metazoa; phylum Mollusca; class Bivalvia; order Cardiida; family Cardiidae; genus Fragum; species Fragum sueziense. The sequence goes on along the minus strand of CAVMGG010000939.1, from coordinate 37,445 downwards.
CCATAAAATGTAAAATTACATTCACATGGAAATGGAGTCTGCAACATCTTTGAATTTGGACTAACACAAAATAATGTTGTTTGTTAGAGGGTTAAATAGTTAGTGGTACTTTACAATTAAGGTGGTCAGGCTAGTAAATGAGTACAAGGAAAATGTAGAAATCTATCGCTAAAGGTGATAAATAGCCCGCCACTACATTTGTCCGTACAAGCGTTTTTGTCTGAAAAAAGGGCAATAACTCACAAAATAAGCAAGGTAGAGTTATGACGCTTGTACACTGCATTAATCCTTAGCAAGATCCACCTACCCATGAAGTTTCTTGACCATAGCTACCTTACTTTAAGAGATATGCTTCGGATCAATATTTTGCACTTGGACGGATGGACAGACAGACAGGCTGATTCAAGAATACCCCTACAAGATTCGTTTTGTGGGGGTATATTGAGTAATGGAAAAAAGAGTCTACAACAAAATGTATTTTTTCTCTAGCAAAAGAAATTAGCACACCTATGCAATTCTTTAAAGAACAAGAGTTGTCCGCGGACAATGTAGCTCGCCAATACGGGAGCTTGTCACAAAAACAGCAAATATTTTAAAAGTAGGTCAAACTCCAAGGTCAAGGTCACAAGGTCAAGGGTAATGGTCCCAAATGAAAGGTCTTGTCGAGATGTATCTATGTATGAAATATCAAGGCTGTATCTCTAATAGTGCCTAAGATATAGACCAGGTTAAAGTTTTTCAAGTGAAGACGCGACGGGACGGGACGGTACGGGACGCGACGCCGACACTAGGGCTGTGACATTAGCTCCCCGGACATAAAGTCCCAGCTCACTAACAATTAAAAATACAACCTTACATATTTACCATCACAACTGGAAGACAGAATTCTCCTTTTCTGTCAATGTTTCTAAACTTTAAAGTAAAATGTTCTTTAGCAAGAGATTCTGGCATATGTAAGACATGGATATTGAAGATTGGGGTTTAACTAGAGAAAATGGATGGGTGGAAGGGGGGGGGGGTGTAAATTCAATGCTTCCCAAAACAACAACAAACAAACATAGACTGTTCCATTTCAATAGCTGCTTCATTCGACAAAATAAATGTTGCTATCGAGAGGATTTGTGTACAATATAGTAAAGAAAATATTGAGTCAAGAGGAGAAAATGCTGGTTATCAGCATTTTCTTCTTTTGCCTCAATGTTTTCCCGAACCTTTTCCAGTAAAGACGTCAAAACAAGGCCTTGTTTGGGAAAGGGTTAAGATGCTATAAGGGCCCTTATTACAGATCCTGGTTCAAATATGAATATCAATGTATAATTATAATACTGCCAATTTGACTCCTAACATGCAGTCAATATTCTAAAATAGCCATTATTGATATATGCCGTAATGTGTCATGTCCCACTAAAAAATGGCTATATTAAAAGTGCATAAGGCATTTATTGACCCTCTTAACCCTTTTCAAAATGACAATACCTAAGGGTGGTCAAATCTGAAAGTTGTTGGGAGTCAACAAAATGGATGTTGACAATACTAGGGTTTGTGTACAGAAAATGTTTAGACAAAGGGAGAAAATGCTGGTTATCAGCTTTTTCTTTTTTTGTCTCAATGATTTCATAACCTTTTCCTATCACAGTTGTTGAAACCAGGCCCCGGTTTCTCGAAAAAATTTAAGTGTATTCTCATGAGAACATGCTCAACTTCAAAGGGATACCATAAAAAACCTTATTGTTCGGACAGAATTAATTAATTATTTATTTTGTTGTCCGATTTCTTTAGAAAATATTTTGAATAGTGTCCGAAAATTTTGGATTTATTTCAGCATGTCCCCAAAATTTCGGTTCCCAACTTCAAAGTAGAAACAGTCGAGTGGTGGTATTAGATCTAGATCTGATATGATCGCAAAATGGTTTCAAGGTCCGATATATTTGTGCAAGTCAAATGTTAAATATTGCATAGATCAAGTTATGCGATATTCGCTTGCTATACAGTTTTGTATTTGACAGGCAAGTTCATCTTTTTATTATTATTTTTTTTTTTCAAATCCATTTTGGGAATCACTTTGGGCGCCGCAATAAAGAAAATAATTCGTAGCCTACCAAAAATTCTAACAAAGAAGCGAACAAAACGCGAACGATTATGGAATATTTCTTATAACTTTTCGCAATATCACATCAATTGAACATCATATTTGACAAATTTCCCGTAGATTGAATAAAACGCAGGCTTTTGACCAGATTTTATTTCTTCAGGGAATGATAAAAGTACCTTGTAATAATAAATCCAAGTCTAACAATGATTATCCAACTAGATCTATTTTTTTTTTGGAAGATTTGACTGTCAAAATCGGCAGACTAAATGACTTGCGGAGATAAAAATCAATAAGGTTTAACTACGGTATAAACATGGGTAGTTACGCGGTTATTGAATGGAGAAATGGTGAGAGAGAAAAGCGTGTTTCCTAATAAAACCACAAGGTCAGCGGTCCTTTTGATGTGAGACGCGCCCGACGACCTTCACTCGTGTACTTAGAAATCGGTCAACAAAGTCACGGTTGATGTCGCTTGCCTGTAATCAGTTATACATCAATCACTTTCGGGTACAGTTTTGGGGCGGAGCAAACAAATTTTGTTACATATACATAATAAAAAAAAGTTTAGCAACAAAATGTAAATATCTGTAGTAACCAAAATAGTTTTGTTTTAACATAAAATCAAACGTTTACCCAATAGATTATAGCTAGAGAACACAAACAGATGAATTTTATACCGCAATCGCGTGCGTCTCGCACTCCAGGTGCGCATTTCCAGTTTTCATGTCTGCCATGGTATTCATGTGTATGGAGCATAGTTCTAGAAAACATTTAGGTGTGAACGTAATTGTCTTTGCCCAGCATAAAAAAGGCCACTAAAAAGAATTTTCTGCAACGCTGTGGGACAAGACCATGGACTTACGTTAGAAGTACGTTATATCGCTAATGTGTTTCTACGAGGCAGCACCGGCGATAAAGATGTATTTTTGAATTTTGAGCATCTCAAAGTATAAGTAACAATTTGAGGATGCTATGTGAGCCAATTTGTGTGGTTTGAGATAGTCCCGGTCAAGGACGTCGTAGAAAAAGGCAACGAGAAGATGACCGTCATAATTTCGTAACGTCACGGCAAAGATGTTCCCTATCAACACCAAAACTTCCAAGTGGCTTCCACAAGAATTTCAAGATGGAGTTTCCACACTTACCATCCGTGATCGTCTCCACAGATGAACGGTTACTAGACGTTGACCATACGTTGTAATTTCCCTGACGCTACACCATGAACGCACCAGACTTGACTGGTATAGAGTCCTAAATGCGTTAAGCCAAATTCAGCGTATACAACACTGATGGACTCCCATTATCATCCATTTCTTTCTGATTTGTCACCCATAGAGCACATACCGTGCATTTAAGGAAGACGTGTGCGTGATCGTACTGACGCGAATGACGTTCAATCTCTTGATAAAGTAGTGAATGTTGATACTGTGTACAAACAATTTAAGTGGATTAGAAAACTTTTCACTGCTGTTCTTGCTTGAAAATGGCCGCACAGTCGATACCGAATTCTATTGTAACTTTTTATTTTGACCCCTCACCTACGTCAAGACAATGTTTCTAACACAATACTTAACGTTACCACAAAACGACCTTTGAATGTTGTGCATAAATGCATATGCTAAAATGTATATAACGGTTGTGAAATAAATATCACAGCAAATACATTTTTTTCAATTAACAAAGTCAGTGTTGCTAAACTTTTTTTACATGGTATATGATTACATATGATTGGTTGTAATTTGGTTTCATTTCCTGTCAATCACTTAGGATATGCTATCCCATCATGCATTTAACTTAAACGAAAGCGACGTAACAACATAGTATACTGAATGCTGTTACAACATTGTTGATAAGACCGGGAATTAATGGGAATTAACGAAAGCTTGTAGTTGGAATATTTAACACGGAGTACGGAATTTATTCTTTCGCTTGCAAAGAAGGTACTCTTATCATAGTTTACTTTTTGTACACAAAAACCATCGAATATACAGTAAAAGCTTCTTTTGTTCCGAGTCATGCATTGAATCGACGTAGATCTTATTCTAAGTCAAAGTGGCCGCGATCGTAAGTTTCTGCGATCGCAATGCCTGAATTTGACCAGATAGATTATTTTTCCGATATCTATACCTGCAATGAAGTGTCAATCGATCTTTTAGAGATAAACACACACCTTTCAAAATACCACACTAATTACCTGACAACTTTCTAAATGTCGGGTGTCAAACAATTAAGGATTTTTAAACTAGCAACGAACGTAAATGGCTTAATGCACAAAATTATCGATTTTCTTTGATGATCATAGCGTGTATTATAACTTGCGTTATCATACGCAATATATCGTGTCCGAAAATTAAGGGATGACCATTTGACCAAATGTCCGAAATTAGGGACATAAAATAAATTATTTTGAAGAATTATAGGTAGTGTCCGATCTTTTAGGGTGTCCGATCACTTCGGGATATTACGGTACTCTCCAACTTTGAAGGGTATTCGATTGAAGTTCACATGGATTTCGTGTGATTTTAGCAAGGTGCTCAGATTTGAGCATGAGAACATACTTAAGTTTTTTTGAGAAACCGAGGCCAGGTCTTGTTTGGGAATGGGTTGAAGGGTTTTGGCCACAAAATCATGGCTATCATCATAATTTGAAAATGTTTGCAATTCAATAAAGCCAATTTCAATTTCCATGCAACACCACACCAATTTTCAACTAATCCTAACAACACATCATGTTATAAGACGCTCAGTTCCATCTGATCGTCTGTGCCGAAAATCCCCGTCCTCGTCTGTAAGAATTATGTCAGAATCGCCATCATCTGCACGCTCGATACGATTATAAAGTCTTGCGACGTCTTCTTGACGATTATATTTCACAGAGTGATCATTATCACTGACGTAGATTGTCTTAGAATTTTTGGATCTCTTTTTTAGGAAGTTGTCTACTACCCAAAATATAAATGCCTGAAATGAAGAAAATGCAATATCTGATAACTTAACATGTTCTACTTTCAAGGCAGTAAGGGACCTGTTAGACAAGGTAAAATAGCTTTATCCATTATCAGTAAAAGTATTTATAATAGTGCATTCTTTCAATTTTGAAATGTGTCAACGCTTGTGCCACACATTTTTCTCTTACACAAACCAAAGTATTGCTAAGTAAACTCGTCGTATAACCTCTTGGCTTAGTCATACACAGTGAAAAGGTGAACACATGCAGAAAACTTACATTTACAAACAATGGTACTACAAACATGACTATGACTAGTTCCAGCTTTGGATCTTTGAACACAGACATAAGCAATTCTCGCACCTGAAATTGACATGAAATATTACATGAAATTTTAGCTGGAAATAAAGAATGAGTTTAGTTTATTGGGGTTTTACGCCCTTCTCACCTGCTATGGTCATATTACGATGGCTGAAGCACCTAACCATGGATTCCTGTTTTTTCTCATAACAGTGATACCACAACGACCTTACCGAACCTCCAGCAGCTGCCCGCCCACATAGATTAACTACTGTAAACCAGGATAAGTTCGCGTCAAGAAATGTTCGCATTTTCATGCACTCGGCCTTGTTCGCGGCGTTTTAAGTTCGCGGATCAATGCTGTCCGCGAATCGCGCCAAACAAAACACGCTATGGGGTAATTTAAAATTGAAACGTTGAATAATATGGGGAATCAGATAATTACATATTGAATTATGACTGCATTTACGATATTTTAGTTGCCATTGACAGTTTGGTCGAAGTAAGTTTCAATCGACCCATTGTTTTATTTCACACTTTATAGTATACTGGATTACAGTTTGTAACACAATGCATAAAATTTGAGCGTTACATTAACTTCACACCTATTTACCTATAACGTCGAGAAGCGATAATGACAGTTTTATTCAATATCATCGAAGGACGATTCAAACCTCGTAGCTGTGGATAATTTCAAACTACAGTTACGAGGTTTTAAACGTCAATCGACGTTTGCTATCATACTCGGTATTCGAATGCCAAACGACCCCCTTTCTCAATTTCAGGCAGGTATATCTAGTTGAATAAATTGGTTTATCTTTCAATGTCGTGTTTTTCAATATGTCACAATATCCATGTATTTTTGGATAAAAACGAAAGTAGTCTGAAATAAAGAAAACTTTTCACTTACATCCTGTTATGAAAAAGCTATTTCCCTTGTTTACATAGTAACAAATACGTCTAGTGTAAATAAAACATCTCCCCATAGATTTTCCCGAAACAAAAACTATCGAAGCGATTAAAGTTCGCGTTTTTATTGAAAGTAGCCTATTCGCGGCGTTTTAAGTTCGCGTATCACATCCACCCGCGAAAGACGCTAACTTAAAAAGCGCGAAATAATTTCCTGGTTTACAGTATATCAAACCATTGGTGGGTGATATTTTTGTAAGAAAGGATATTTGCCATGGCCAGGGATCAAACTCTGGGCCTCTGGAGTGAGAGAAGATGCCCTACCAACTGCGCTAAGGCCGTGGCCAAAATGAAAAATAAGGTCGCCTCAATATTTTTATGTAATATATCATACACTTGTTTATTTCACAGCAACAATGTGTTAAGGTAGGGACTGAAAATATCACCTGCACTTTTCAATCTAGAGAAAGATTCATTTTATCCACATGGAAAATATTTCCCATGCTATTCTGTATGCAGCATTCAAACTTACTAGACCACTCTAACTTTTGCCATTTGAAAAAAGAGTTAAAAGAGCAACTTACTTTATCCCAAAAGTCAAACTGTATAAGTGCTGTCATCAGTATTTTCTCAATTATCATAACAAGTATATAGAGGCCACATTGACCGACCCAGGCATTGCACTGTGGTGGACTACCTGGAAATTCATCAATCAAAAAGATACAATGAATATTTACTAATTATGATATCATGTCAGCGTCAAAGAGATAAGTATTATCATTATAGCTCGAGATATCTGTGGACTCATTAAATCATAAAACTGTTACTAGAAGAATACAACAGTCACAATATCAGCTGCTTTTTGCATTAACCCTTTCCCCAACAAAACCTGGTTTTGACGTCCCTAATAGTAAAGGCTTGGGAAACAATGAAACAAAAGAAGAAACTGCTGATAACCAGCAGTTTCTCCTTTTGTCTCAATATTTTCTATGCTATTTTGTACATAAATCATATCTTTATAAATAAATTTTGTGTTGTCTGCAGAAGCTTTCAAATTGGTTGACCCTAAAATTTTGTTGTTTGGAAAAGAGTTAAGCCCCCTTTTGCTAGGATGCAGAATAAATGTTGAAGTCCAGACACTTGTGTACAAGGTCCAATTTATGACAGAGAGCATTGTGTGAAAATTTCATCCAAATCTATCAATAAATGAAGGAGTTGTGTTCAACAAAATTTGGACTAACATATGAACAGACAGATAGAGACAATGATTAATGAAAGCAACCACATTCAGCATCCTATAAAAAGAGAATAATTCTTAAAACAAATTTTGTGTTTTCAAGTAACATTTCTTGTTTACAATAGCGAAGTGAAAGAGAGACAGCTAAAACTATGACATTTTTCTACTGAATACATCAATCATTTGTTTTTCGAAATAACTTTGTCTTAGATTGATTGGTAACGTAAACTGCCCTATAGTCGTCAGTGTCCTAATGTCGTCACTATTTTTGTAATGTCTTTTTCTCACGTTTCTGTCATTTTAGAGATTAAAGAAAAACATCATTTGGAAGGAAAATATATCTTGTTTTGTCCAGGTACTTTGTTCATTAACCCTTTGTGATAGTGAATGTATATATGCACGGTGATTCGGACCTGTGTATTTTGCACCAGGACACAGAACGCGCAAAGACAATGGACGTAAACACAGGCTCTCGCGCGAATGCATGTTGTACACATTTTACTACACAGATAACCAAAGGGATAACTCTAGCTTAAAAAAGATATATTTCAATACATATTTAAACCCCCTTTGTAGCTTGATATATCAATTTCTGCCCCCAAAACCAGATTAAAAGTCGATGACGACTTTGAGTCCACATGACGAGTATAGGGCATACAGCATTTTTTCAATCTGAAAAAGAAACTTTGAAAGCAGACGCTGATTTGAAAATGGTTGTAATCAGTGTTTAGAAATGTTTCTATAATACCATGGAGAGTAATGATGGAAAAGAAGAAAATGAAGATTGTCTGTATATTCTTCTTTTATTTCAATGCTTACAAAACACCATTGAAAAACGATATCAAACCAGGTCTTGGTCATGAAAGAGTTACAATATCACCCATAGAAGAAAAAAGATGTCATTTGGGAAAAATCGCAGTACAAATATCAAAGAGGTGCCTACTTTGAGAGATCGGATTCAGTAGATCTATGCTCCCAGGGCTAGTAATTATGGTTGGATGGCTTAATTATTGAATAGTGATACATAAAATTATGTTTTAAAATCATTTTAGATATTATTTAACGCTATTTTTATTGTTTTCTAAAGGGTGACGACTTAAGGACCTATCACTTGACGACTTTAGGTCCACGATGTCCAAATGTCGTCAGTTTGACCCCAGCCCTCTTTTTCCCTCAATATCTTCCATATTTAAGCATATAGAGTTACACTGTACATATGGAGTCGTAGAGAAATGGTCCAGCTTTGATATGGTAAAAGCAGGGAACCGTTAGACTAACGACTTTAGGCGCAATTACAGTTTGAAAAGCCAAACATGACGACTATAGGGCACTTTACGTTAGGTTCAGTTCACCAAATGTTTACCGCTATCTCACTTACCATATTCTCCAAAGTACAAGGTCTCCATCTTGTAAGCCCTTGCTATCAATGTGGCAACCTTGAGTCCAATATAAATCACTAATATGCCTATAGTTGAATCTAGTAGAAAACTAACTATATACCTGTAAGGTATGGGAAATATAGTGTTAGATTAGCACATTCCACAATAATACATTACATAATGTATCAGAGAGACTTTAAACCTGTATTTGCTTCTAAAGATATAACTAAATAAAGACATCTTGGGAGATTAACAAAATTGACCTTGATAAAGATGCACATTAAAATAAAGAAAGGCAAAATGAGAAATAACCAGCATTTTTCTTCTTTTGCCTAAATGTTGTCCAAAGCCTTTTTTATTAGGGTCAAAACATTAATTTGATTGTATGGGGTTTGACACCTCTTTCAACTGATATAGACTTGATCACAATGTGGTGGCTAGAGCAACTAACTGTGGATTCCTGGTATTTCTCATACCAGCACTACGACAATATCTAATCCGAGCCAATTTTGTCGTTTGGAAGTGGGTTCATGATAATTCTTACCAAGTGCATGGATCTCCTTGAAAAATGTCAGCAAGAAACACATTGGCAAAGTGGATAACGGCAGCACCGAGAGCTTGTTTGGAAGTGTCAAAAAACCTGAAAATAATTCAGACAAAATCATGTATTGAAAGAATTATCATAAAATTAAACTGAATGGTTAATATTTTCATCTTTTTAACAATACTTCTAATATTATTTCACTTTTTTAGATCAAACTTAAAATACTGACTATCATACTTGTGAATAAATTTTATATATTGTAAAGCTGTGAGAATAAGGAAGAACTGCTGTCCTCTTTCAGCATTATCTGCACAATAATAATGAACACATACAAACTGCATGAAAATTTTCTTTCTTTATTTAACCCTTTCCAAAACAAGACCTGGTTTTCACGTCCCAAACAGATCAACAGAAAAGGCAGAGGAAAATAACTTTGAGGCAAAAAAAAGAAATTGCTGATAATCAGCAATTTCTACTTTTGCCTCAATATTTTCTATGCCATATTTTACACAAATCTTATCTTTATCAACATTTATTTTGTCGTCTGCAGCAGCATTTAAAATTGGACCACCATAAATTTTCTCTGTTTGGGAATGGGTTAACATGTAAACATAAAATACATACCAAATCTTCCATGGCCTCCTCTCATATCTTGGCTCACAGTATCTTTTCACTGAAACGAGAGGCGTAACACATTAAAATCTACTTTCAATGTCACAAAACTCATGTCCAATTACACTGAAATTGTATCTTTCATTATTTACATATGGTAACCCTTGTTGTTAATTGACATGATAGGAGTTTTCCTATCCATTTTTTGAAAAAGAATCTAGCCAAATATACGGAATTTTTTTACAGGGTTGCCACTAGTCATCGGAAACAAATTTCCCTGACAATTCCCTGACATTTCCCTGACAAAATTGGAAAATTCCCTGACAGGTTTCGTCGCGTTAATTTCGCGTTAACTCGTGATGTCTCGAGACAATTTTAAAAGATGTTGAAATCATGAATTATACGACACTGCATCTTATTTTTTCAAAATTCCCTGACAATTCCCTGACATTTGCCAGTATTTTCAAATTTCCCTGACAGTTCACAAAATTCCCTGACAATTCCCTGACCTTGAAAAAAAAATAAATTTCTCTGACTTTTCCCTGACGCATGGCAACCCTGTTTTACCCTGCAAAATAGCTCATGTTGTTGAAAAAAAGTAAGCGAAGCGCTCAAGCTCTTTAACTTATTCATCAACAATGAAATAAAAATTTGATTTATATAGATCTTTCAATCTTGAGCAATCGGAGTCTTCTCCAATGAAAATTTGCTCTTTGATAGTTTGGATGTCACTATTTACAAATAGCAACATCCAAATATCAAAGAGTGAATTTTTATCAGAGAAGACTCAGATAAAATCTTGAGTTGCTATACAGTACCAACCTATCAATGAGGTAAAAGCCAGGAGTGCAAGAAGAAACTGTAGGAAGAGTCCTAGAGCACCCATCAGGTATCCAGTGTTGCAGTGATGAAGAACAATGCCGCTGTCATCTTGCTGATTGTTGCCACCATCCGATGTATTATTCACCAGGGATTTCAAATCCGTTCCTGCAACTTCTGAGGACATTTTTTCTTTTAATGAAGTTCAGTTTTTTTTTCTGAATCAAAGGTGCTTGACAACCTGCTGTGACACTAGGAATCGAATAACACAACTTTGTTGGACATATCAGATCTTTGGTTTGCGAATTCTGAACACATTGTAACTTGATACATTACATATTCAACATCTTACACCTACGATTTTGCGTGGGATTCTTTTCCAAAAATAGGCAAGATGTTCGATTTTCTTCTTATCTGAAAATCGGATTTTAGACCGATTTAGACAATAACAACTTGTAAAATCGATAAAGAATTAAGCAATATGGTTTTCCTGAAAATTTTCAGTTCATTCGAGTGGATTTTTCAGTTAAAAATCATCTTTAACAAGTGGTTTTATTCCTTCGAACTGCATCGACAAACCGGAAGTATTAATTAACCGGTGTCGACGTAAAAATACACTGGAAACTTGTCCCATTAGACTGGAACTTTATGTCGTCTGCAGAGCGCAATAAAACGCGAATTTGCACATTCAGGGAAATGGAGAAAGCGCTTTAATCAAAAGAGTATTTAATTTCAGTCAAAAAACATTTTTGAGAGAGAGAAAATCTTTTGTGATAAATTTCAAAGCCGATTAAAGACAGCGAAAAAACATAGTTAGCCTAAAATAATCTGCCCTTAGAAGTAGACCTACTTTGTCACACATAATTTGAACAGTCCTGACTACAGTAACTGTCTATGGCTAGTCTGAAAATAGACAAGATAGAGAAAACAGAGGTAAAAGAAGAACTTGCTGATAATCAGCAATTTCTCATTTTGCATCAACTAGATCTATAAACTTTTGTTATCCAATATGAATTATAAGACCATAATTATTTTGAACGTGGACATGATTATGCAAAATGCCGCCTTTTTTAATTCTTAATTGTTGCTTATAAGCCCCCCCCCCCCCCCAGAAGAACAAAGCCGCTATTAAAGTTGATACGTAAACGACAAATTCCCTTAACATGTTATCGAAGTTTAAATCATTTTAGAATAAAAAATCCAAAAATCGTGATTTTTTAGGAAACTGTTACCTGCGCTTCTGAGAAGAAAACGTGGTGGAAAATGAAAAAAAAATGTCACAAGCAATTTCTTCATTTTCCAAATTTTACCCCCAAATTATTTCTCCAGACAGATGTCAAAAATCACTACTGTGTGGCAATGGGTTAACATCGCTTTATGCCATTAACAGATCCATATAATTATACATGCTGAATGGGAATCTTCAATAGGCCTACCCCTTTTAAGGTACCCGGTGTGCGGTAATGATCTATAGCAACGATTAATGACCAAATTGAACTGGAAAGCATAATGTTGAATTTGTCGTACGATCGTTAATAATATGTGCCCTTAGATCTAAAAGAAACGTCATTGGGGCGCTTCAGTTGAAGCAGTCGTCGTATTCTGATAAGCAAATGCCCATTACCACACAGTGACTCTTTTTGACTCCTCACAATAAAATGACTATGGAAAAAACATTGTGGAAAATGAAGACATTGCTTGTCACAACCATTTTTTTTATATTCCACAATGTTTTTCGAAAAAAAGACTAACGATTTTGAATTTTCAACGTGAAAAAAATTCAATTTGCGTTTGCAACATCTTTGATTTTGGACCAGTCCAAAATTTGTCGTATGGTAATGGGGAAAATGACTAGAGGGGGTCGGGTGGCAGGGGGTCCGGACCCCCCACCCCAACCCAACCCCACCTCGCTCCTCGGGATTGGCCGAAAATTAATTTTTGATTAGATAACTTTAGTGTAACGTCGTAAACACATTCAACACATTTAAGGACAGATCCTCCATTTATTTCCTACGGTAAGATTTTTTTTATTTTTTCTGCACTGATATCTAAATACATGAGAAGTAAAAAAATGACTTAAAAACTATAGGTCACCAAGCGAATTAAAAAGTTATTGGATTTCAAGGGAGACTACTCTTGTCTAAAATTGCAAAAATGAGGTGTCACTTAAATACCCACAAAAAAGGTGTTCGAAATGACTAGCGTTACATAAATAAGTCTTTATTGTGTTCAATATGTTTTATTCTGTATAAATGAGTATCAATTTGGGAAAATTTATTGATGATTTTGAAATTTTTAGTAAATCATTCTTTCAAAAGTAGCTGAAATTGCTCTTTTTTCGCAACGTTTCTGATAATAAAAAATATTCCAGCGGTAAGAATTTTTTTCTTTTTTTGGTATAGACATAGTGCTTGGTCATACCTACAAAAACAAACAAAGAAAAATATATCAAACCAAGCGTTTTTCTTAGTTATAAGTAAAATTTGGTTTACTTTTTGCAGCTCTGTCCGAAATTGTTTCACTACTTTTATCCATTTTCTTCCTTATTACCAGCTTTAGATAATAAAAAGTGTCATCTTTTGTGTCCTTCTGAAGCGGACTAGCTCATAAAAACACCACTTTGCTTTTGTTGCTCCGTTTCCTATCGCTAACGCCACATGTTGAACGCGTAACAGAAAGCGAAATGTACCATCCGAGTACTATTACACTTTAATTGACCAAACAGAGAAAATTGAAATAACTGAAAAGGGTCTTGTCATTTATCAACCAAACATTAACTAAATGTAAAAAATACATTTGCTGAAAGGGCCAATTACTGAAACAGCTTTATTTTCGTTATTTAGGATATGCGCAGTAAGTTGCGCAGTAACAACTGGAGGATCTGTCCTTAAGTCATCATTTGGGCTTGCACCCCCCCCCCCTTCCCCGGAAAATAATCCTGGATCCGTCCTTGGGTTAAGTAATCAAGATCCGCAATGCTTTTCTGACTGACTTTAAAATCTTTTCCCAAGCGACAAAGGTTTAGACAACGGTAATTTGAAAGGAGTGCAATCAGTGAATAGATCTAAAGAAACTTTAGATATTAGAAAAAGGTCTAGAAAAATGAATTTGAAAGAATTGCGAGAATAGTAACTTGATTTGATTATTTCTTTATTATCAAACATTTCCCCAGTCTTCTCTTTTAGGGATGTTATATGTAAATCTATTTCCCAACCAAGATCTGGGTTTGACGTCCCTGATAGATGATTAATATACTTGAGTCTAAAGTTAGGTTTGTGGGAACGATCCAGTACACTGCAGAGACATGACCGGGATTTGCCATTATCTGCCTCTGTATAAATTTATGCTTCCATCAGTCATCAAATTGATGCCGGTTTTACCCCCTTGGCGTCTGACCGAGTATTTTTGTTGAGGGTTTTCAATACAAATAAGGGGAGTACGTTAAAACCCACAAACCCTATCATAGGCGTAGGAAAGTTTACAATATTGGGGAGGGGGCAAATGTTTAAGTGAACGGAATCCGACTGAGCGTAACGTTGCTAGGGCCTGGGCATGCTTCCCCACAAGATTTTGAATTCTAAGAAGCCATTATCTGCAATCCGGGCACTTTCAGACAGCATTTTATACCTAGACCTTTCTGGAAGGAAAATAAAATTTTTCATGGGTGAATTATTGGTGGTAGTGGTGGGGGGGGGGCAAGGATATGCTGGCCCCCCATTCTAAATTATTGGGGGGCAATTGTTGATAATCAGCAATTTCTCCTTCTCCCTCGATATTTTCTATGTTAGAACAGAGAAATAGATAGATCTAAACATCTAATTAGAATCTATAATGTCTCTGGTTAGAACATACATATTTTCTACTTTTCACATCTATTTTTTCGTCAGTCACTCCTTTCCAATTGGACCACTTAAAGTAGGCCTAAACTTTTGTCGTTTGGGAAAGGGTTAATAAGTCAGTATCGTTATAATTATTCTGTTTTTATTCGGGAGACAGGGCGGAGCTTAGTAAACGGTTCATTCCATTTAAGCTTGGGGAGAAACAGCCTTCTCGATTAGCGGTAATTCGTCGGAATTGTTGCAAAACATTATAACTACAGCGTGAATCAATCTGTAGCTACGAGGTTTTATGACAACACATTTTACAATCCCGCATTGTTTCAATTTGAAATATGTTCATGCTCGTGCCGCACGTTTTTTCTCTTCTATCAACCAAGGTATCGAGAAGTAAACTCGTCGAATAACCTCTTTACTTAGCCACACCCTGTCAGGTGAATAAAAACGGAATATAATAAGGCGTAATCCCCAAATAGATCTGATTATCCTTTTTTGAAAAACAAAATTGGGAAAAACGAAGAAAGTGCTTGTCACAAGCAATTTCTTCATTTACCACAATATTTTCTACCACAAAAGACCAAAAATGTAAAATTTCATTCAGTCAAATATGTCGCCTGCAACATCTTTGAATTTGGACCAGTCCAAAATGTTGTCGTCTGGTAATGGGGTTAAGGGTGAATTACCTAGCGTGTTATGATTATTTCATAGACAAGGGAGACAACTCATCATTGACAAAACAAGTAAACAAACCAGAACCAGTTTTCAGTTTTCTCATGCCCCATGTCGGACGAAGTATCGTGAGTGTTTCCGTGTTGGTTAAGCATGTCTTCCTGAGTGAAAGTATTGTTTGAAATGGAAATATTTGTGGCAATCTCGGATTTTACCCCGCCGAACGTGGACGGTTCACAAAATATTCTTGAATTCAAGAAAGGTGACAGTTTTGAGATTTTTGACAGTAGCAAAACAGAAGCAGATTGGTGGGGCGCGCGTGCTATCAAATCGGACTTGATTGGTTACGTACCCTCAAGGTATATGCAGGTAATGTTATGGTTTTGTTTGATCTTGATTTTGTTTGATTTTTGGAACCAGATACCAGACGACAATTATAGACTGGTCCTCCAAATTCAAATACGTTGCAGACGACAACGTGGGGGTGATAAGGAAATAAAGTAGAACGTGAAATGTTGTGACAGATAAGAAAAAAAGAGGAACAGATTGAAATTCTCATCATTTTTAGGTCACCTGACCGAAGGTCATGGTGACCTATTGCGACCGTGTTTTGTCTGTCGTCGTGCGTCGTCCGTCGTCCGTCGTGCGTTAACTTTTAACATTTTCGACTTCTTCTTGAGAACCACTGGACGGATTACAACCAAATTTGGCAGGGAGCATCCCCATGGGAAGCCGCTTCAGATTTGTATGAATCATGGAGTTATCTCCCTTTGGGGCCCCATAAGGGGCCTAAAAGGGGTTAAATAGGGTACATCTTAAAAAATCTTCTTCTCATGAACCGGCTGTTGGATTGGATTCACATTTGGAATTTAGAGTCTTTAGGGCAAGGACAACAAAGTTTGTACAAGAGAAAAAAATCTGTCCAGAAATGGCCGTGCTGGGGATGGGGGATGTGAGGGGGGGGGTCGCGTTATTAGTTAACTTAACATTTTTGACTTCTTCTTGAGAACCATTGGACGGATTACAACCAAACTTGGCAGGGAGCATCCCCATTGGAAGCCGCTTCAGATTTGTACAAATGGTGGAGTTATCTCCCTTTGGGGCCCCATAAGGGGCCTAAAAGAGGTTAAATAGGGTACATCTTAAAAAATCTTCTTCTCATGAACCGGCTGTTGGATTGGATTCACATTTGGTATTTAGAGTCTTTAGGGTAAGGACAACAAAGTTTGTACAAGAGAAAAAAATCCGTCTAGAAATGGCCGTGCTGGGGATGGGGGATGTGAGGGGGGTCGCGTTATTAGTTAACTTAACATTTTCGACTTCTTATTAAGAACCATTGGACGGATTTCAACCAAACTTGGCAGGAAGCATCCTAAAATAGAAAGCCGCTTCAGATTTTGTACAAATCATGGAGTTATCTCCCTTTGAGGTCCCATAAAGGGCCAAAAAGGGGGTTAATAGGGTACATCTTAAAAAATCTTCTTCTCATGAACCGGCTGTTGCATTGAATACACATTTGGAAGTTAAAGTCTTTAGGGCAAGGACTACAAAGTTTGTACAAGAGAAAAAATCTGTCAATAAATGGTCGTGCTGGGGATCGGGGATGGGAGGGGTTCGCATTATTACTAAACTTTGAACATTTTCTACATTTTTTTGAGACAGATTTCTACCAAACTTGGCAGGAAGCATCCCATTGGGAAGCCGCTTCAGATTTATACAAATCATGGAGTTATCTCCCTTTGAGGCCCCAAAAGGGGCCAAAAGGGGGTAAATAGGGTACATATTAAGAAATGTTCTATTGTTGGATTGAATTCACATTTGGTATTTGAGTCTTTAAATAAGTTTGTACAAGAGAAAAAAAAAACCTGTCAAGAAATGGTGGTGCTGGGGGGTGCGCTATAAGTTAACTTTTAACATTTTCCTTAACTGTGTCTGCTCATTTGATTCAGGTGACCGATAAGGCCCTCTGGGCCTCTTGTCTCCTTTGCCCATCATGTATCGATATAGAAAATCTATATCTTAGATCCAGATCTAGATCGACATGTCCGCCATTCCAAATGTTAGCAAGATTGTGTTAGAATCTAGATCTAGATCCTAATCATGGATTTAATTTTTTAATCCTTTCCTAAACTAAACCCCATTTCAATTCGCCAAAAATCTTGTCTATTAGGATAGGGTTAAAAGTTTAAGGATGGGTGGCAATTGCACATTTTTCATCTTTCAAAATGCATTGACAATGAGTTCAAAATGCAAATTTAAATGTAAGTTAACTACATTTCTCATTCCCATTAAACCTTCCCAAATAATTTGTGGTTTCAAATTCATAGTCCAAAATTCACAAATATAGTTCCAACTTGAAAGGTGCCTCAGACGTAATCCGAGTCTTCTCTGATGTAAATACGCTCTTTGCTATTTTGATTTTTCGCTATTTACATCAGAGAGCGTTGCTCTTTGAAAAAATCAAGAAGTTCGCAACAAATTGTTGCGCATCGTTCACCGTCCGATCTTAAACGCTATCGTTAAAACCCCTGATGATATCGATAAATGAACCATTTATTGTTATTGCTGCTGAAAAAATTACGACCAAAAAGTATTTCTAAAAGGTTAGATCTAATAGGCAATGTTTTGCAACAACCCTCACCTGAGCAGCCTTTGTTTACCTTGACCTTCCATTCAAAACCAAAGGTTATACTCATCCAGCAGGCCGATTTGAAATGAAATTTTTGGTCAGGTATGACAAAAAATGATTTATTGATCTATACCCTACAGTGTTTTACCGAGTGATTCGATATGATACACAAAAACAAAGCTTCAAGTTACTTGTAACGTTACCGAACTTTCCGCTGTTTTCAAAGAGCAACGCTCTCTGATGTAAATAGCGAAAAATCAAAATATCAAAGAGCGTATTTACATCAGAGAAGACTCGGATTACCTCAGACGACACTTTCAAGTGGATTAATTTTTAAAGATATTTCCATTTTGTGTTAGAAAACATTGAGGAAAATGGAGGAATTGCTTGTAACAAGCAATTTCTTCATTTTCCACAATGTTTTCCCAAGCATTTCTTGCGAGTGGCATCAAAAAGCGTCACTGTGTGGGAATGTGTAAACTAGACATTCCATTCTAATAGTAAAGTTTTATGGTGGATATGTGGGCCTCTAATCATTTGAAGATTTGTTACAATTTAGGTTTTTATTCTCCACTGTTTGAATATTGATAAGGATGTTTGTTTCAAATGTTTGTTTAACTGCCTTATATAAAACACATACTAAACTGAAGGCTGTATTTCAAGTAGATCTACACAAAATAAGTTAAAACTTGAGAGATAATTTTGTTTCATGTTGGTTGAATAAGGCCGTCTTGGGACACATTAACCCATTACCACACAATGACTCTTTTTGACTCCCTACAAGATCATGACTTTGGAAAACATTGTGGAAAATGAAGAAATTGTTTGTGACAAGAAATTTCTTCATTTCCCACAATATTTTCTACCAGAAAATACCAAAACATCTAAACTTTCCTTAACTTGAAATTGTCGTCTGCAACATCTTTGAATTTGGACCAGTCCAAAATATGTCGTTTGGTAAAGGGTTAACTCTTTCTCAAATGACAAAATTTTAGCTCTGACAGTCAAAGTTGAAAGCTGCTATAAAGACAACAGAAAGGATGTATGTACAGTCGACACTCGTTAACTCGACATCGGATAAGTCGAAATTCCGCTTAAGTCGAAGTGAAAGTCATGTCCCGTCCTCAACGTATGGATATCAACATGTTTAATCAAAATAATTTCGAAACAAATACAGCCATTGAAATTTAGTAGGAAAAGGATAGAAATTGCTCGTATCGAGCAATTTCTTTACTTTTCCTACTATATTTCAATCATGGACACATATGATGCCCATCAAGAATGATTAAATATCGTTTTCATTGAAAATAATCAAAAGCAGATGAGTCGAACTCCGGATATGTCGAGGTATTTTGACGGCTCCTCTGACTTCGACACAACGAGTGTTGACTGTAAATGAATAGCGAAATAGTGTTTCATAGGACAGAAATCGAAGGAAGAGAACAAATTGCAGATCATTGACATTTTCTTTTGTTTATTGAAATTGTTGACTGAAGGTCTCTCTTTCATAGATAGGAAAACCTAGTCTTGTTCGGAAGAGGGCAGATTTTTGAGAGGGCTATAGTCTATAGAACTTGCTAATCGGATTATCCATTAGTAAATGTCTATGAACAACTTCTCCATCCGAACCATTTTCCACCAAAAAAGTTTGTCCAAATTGAAATATGTCTCAAGTTTTGTTTTAAGGCTTTGTGCAAAGCTGTTGTAAGTGCAAGAAAATGTGAATAGATCTATATGAGAACTTTTTAGTTTAGAAAGAAGCCCTCCAATTTTTCATTTCCTTCAACCCCTTTCCACACACTGACATCCTTTGATGCACCTAAGAGAAAAAGGCTTGGGAAAGCATTGTGGCAAAAGAAGAAAATGCTGATTATCAGTATTTTCTTCTTTTGTCCCAATAGTCTTTGTTTAATATTGAACACATATGCTATCTTTATCAACATCATCTTTGTAGTCTACAGCTGCGCTTTTAAATTTTCGTTTTAAGGTGTCTAAAGCAAAGGGAAACATATTAAAGGAGAGTTTGGAAAGGGTTAAGGGCCATTGGAGAAGGCTGTGTTTTCATGTCCCTAACAGAGATGTCTTTGAAAAACATTGAGACAAAAGAAGAAAACCCTGATATCAGTATTTTCTCCTTTTGTCGCAATGTTTTCCCAAGCCTTTTCTTTTAAGTGTGTCACAATTAGAAGACACTGTTTGAGAAAGGGTTAGGGACCCTTAAAGAAGAATGTGTCATATTTTATATAAATGGTGGTATAGTAAGTAAATGATGTAGTCAGCTTTTTACATGTATTCACCATTACTCAAAAGTACGTGTTGTTTTAGTCATCGTAAAAATCATATAAATTAATCTTTTGTTTAGTGTTAACTTTTAACCATCCCCGTAGCTGCATTTTTAGAAAAAGAAAAAATGTGCAGAAGGCGTGTTCAATGTAGCTTAAAAACTACTGCTAATCAATGATCATGATTGTGCCATTTATACCACTGGTTTTTACACAGATTTAAGTCAGAGCTACTAATTAACATGCAACTTCTAAACTGTGTATGTAAAACGTTTTACGCAGCTAAAGGCAGCAGGAATGATAATCAGCCTTTTTCCCTCATCCATTTTAAGGGGGAATGCTCCAGTTTCCTAATTTTTTCTCAATAATAGAATTTATTCATATTTTGTATGTTGAAATTACATGTTATTACCAATTGAAAAATAAAAATAAAAATGGGTGGTCAGCGATCTTGTTTGAATTTTGTTGGCATTCGTATCACATAACCCTACATCGAAAAAACGCACAATTTCTTGCACCTGTCCAAGGTCACTAAAATGCTAATAAAAAGCTGTATATTCATCGTTTAGTCCCGAAAACGGATTTAAAGTAACATCTTACATTTATTACGAACAGAAAACCCAAAATATGTGCTATTATAAATGCGTAAATGTATAAAACAGCATGCTCCCGTGTTCGGTTAGATTAACGAAGCTGGAGTGTTTTATGTCATAATTTGCATATTTTTGGAAATATTTCAAGTTCTACAAAATAGAATTTGATAAAACGCTTTCATTGTATTAAGCAACATGTCCTGGTAATAATTCAAAAAGAAAATGTATAGGTCAGCGCACTTATTAGTGAATTACGGCAATTTTTATCAGCTACACATGAATAAAATGACGCAAAACAGTGGTAACTGCATACACACTTAAGACTGTATTGCTCTAAATATTCAATTTCCATATTGAGAAAATCAGTTTCGCATAATAAATACACGTTTACCGTCGAAAATGGTAAATTGTGATGATGTGTTATATCATTGAAAATCTGGTAGCGAAACATATTGGTACGAAACATTTAAATTACTACAGTAAAGTCCGAGTGTTCCGAAAAACTGGAGCATTCCCCCTTAAAAAAGATGTCAGTGCAATTGTGACAAATTAGCTGTTGCATGGTCAAAAATTCACACTCTTGGACAGCCCCGCCTGGGTGAAAAGTATATTAGCCATTACATAATTCTGCATCAAATATGTATAACGCCGTCTATAACAGATATAACTGTTACATATATAATAATTTTAACCTTTTCTTAACAATAAGTATCCAGACTGATCAAGAATCAATTATAAATGTTGTAAAATAATCTTTCTTTGAATTTATGACAAACTGCAGTTGCATGGTCAAAAGTCACACTCTGGGACAGCTCTGTCTAGGTGAAAAGTATATTAGACAGTCATTACATCATTCTGCATCAAATATGTATAACACCGTCTATAACAGATATATAACTGTTACATATATAATAATATAAACCCTGTCCTAAACAGATATTTCTTTCTGACAAAATTTTACATCATTGGATAATTATGGGTTAGTTTTAAGAAAACATGGAGGTAAAGCAAGAAAAGGGTACATGTACCAACATTTGTGGCTTTTCTCCTAGCTAGTGCTTAATTTCTTTGATATAATTAACACAGACAGTCACACATCCCAACCTTTTGAAAATTTATTTTGCTGTCTAGATTCTTGGTAGATCTGCCACATTAAAATTCCAAACAGAAACTTGTCCCTTGGGAAAGGTTTAACCATATGTAATGCTGATGGGCATTCAAAATATGCAAAGAGCAGATCAGTTTTGGTTGCCTTGAAGACAATATCACTGGTGGGAAGTCAAAACCTTGTAACTACAGCTTGAATAAGCTGGAGTTACGAGGTTTTGACTTCCTACCGATGATGTATATTATATGATATGGGTGCCATTAAATGCATGACTTCATGATTATATTAGTTCAAATTGTAGTTGAAGCGTAAATTTATGTTCTGCAAAACTGACAAACAGGTCTTTAAACCTTTTTCCAAACGAAACTTTTGGTAAATCTATGGTAAATTACATTTCTTACATTTTACAAAAGTCATGTGAGCAGCTGGAAGCTTAGGAAGTAAACAATGTACAGAAACTACTTGTGGGGGAAATCCAGGAATCCATGGTATAGCCTTCTAGCCTTTCTGATGACTTGAAATTGGTTTAACCCTTTCCCAAACAAGACCAGGGCCACGTTTTACTAACGAACGTACGGTTATTTTTTGCGTAATTACTTGTAACAACAAACCTGATTGGCCTAATCCGATTTTTCGTGCAATCAGATGCCTTGTTACACAGTTTACACAAAAATATGATCGTAAGTTCGTTAGTAAAACGAGGCCCTGGTTTTGACGTCCCTATTAGAAAAGGCTTGGGAAAACATTGAAACAAAAGAAGAAACTGCTGATAACCAGCAGTTTCTCCTTTTGTCTCAATATTTTCTATGCCATAATTTACACAAATTTTATCTTTAACAACTTCCATTTTGTCATTTGTAGCAGTTTCTGAAGTGGATCACCCTAAACTTTTGCTGTTTGGGAAAGGGTTAAAAAAGGTGTAAAACCCCATTCAAATTAAAATTCGTTAAACTTTGTTCTTTATAATTCATGACTGTATAGCTCACAATGAATTACCTGACAGAGTATCTATCGATTAGCATTAGCTATGGCCGCTGCTCTGCCAGGTAATTTATTGTGAGCTATAGCGGCTGCGGATATAAAATAATTGATCAACAAGATTAGAATCTCGACAATTTGATGACACTAAACACGACTGGAAAAACCCAAAGGCTATATACATGTATGTAATAAATGAAGTGAACTGTTAATGGTAATAGACATTCAATTGTAAATTAAGTGTAATAGATACTCAATATATGTATCATTGCTTTTGAACAAAAACCTCGCAACTACAGCTTGTTTTAAGCTGCAGTTACAAGGTTTTTGAAGAAAAGGGATCACTTACAAGGTGATCAATAATGTCAAATGATTGAAATTTCATACTTTTAATTTGATATGGGTAATACCTTCTGAAAGAAAATTGAGTCTAGCTAAATTGTTTGCCTTAAAAGTCTTAAGAATGTATAATTCTAAAAGCATTGCTAAAATTTAGTCTTTTGTCATGTTCGGAATGATTTGTTTCATGTTAAAGGGACATTTCATTCCAATTTCAATTTTTTAAAGTATGTCTTGATGCCAAGATTGGTTATTCTAATGAGTATAAATACTATTAGTTTTTTTAAGTTGTTGCCAATAAGCGAGAAACACGCATTTAAAGTTTAGACATAATCGATAAATTGCATATAAATCGGAACTGTTGTCCACAACAATTTGTTCAATCTTAACACAAAAATGTAAATTTCTCGTAAACGGCGCAATATTTTGGCTTGAAATTTTCAGAATTTTCATAAGGAAATATGCTCTTTCAGATAAAAATAAAAGTAAATTTATGACAGAAAATTCTGAAATGTCACTTTAAGGTAATCCACCCTTAATGAGAAGTCGAAATTTTCAGGTGACACCGTTAATTAACTTTAATTTTGTAATACGATGTATAGTAAATCTATACAGACACATTATGAGTTAGAAAAAAATGGCATCATGCTCAACTGCTGAATGTTTACGAAATCGCCCAAAATTCTGACATTGTGAATCTCATAATGGGTGGACTACCTTTTGAAAGAAATATTGACAATCTGATATTGATCTATTTTGTGATAAAATTGTTACCATAAAACATTATGAATATGAGACAAAAACACTTCCTTTTAAAGCTGTAGGCATGAAGTTTAGTTTAATTATTTCACAAATATGTGTATCAACAATTTGCACAGTTGCGTAAATTACCAAATTACCAAATAGGTGCTACGCCCTTCAACTAATTTTAATGTTATGTTACGATCGTATAATATTGAGGAACTGATATTAAGCTGACTACAAACAGGTCGTAAACACAGTTTATTACGATATAGGACTGTAAATGTAAAAGCAATATTTACTGAAATAGTTGAAATGGTTGACCTGTTTAGGAGAATTTAAATCTCGACTTAACTCTTACTACCAAGTATCCTTTTCCCAAGTGATGTCATAATATCATTGAATTAATTACATGTACATGATGTATATAGATTTAAGAAACCATTGGGAGAAAAGACAAGTAGCATTTTCTTCAAAATTGATTTCAAAAAGGATATGATTTGTGTATTGAATAGCATAGATTTGTTCAGATTCCATGATGTTTTCCAAAGCCTTGATCTATTTGAGTGCCAAAAGGCATCACTGTGCTGCAATGCATTATTTTGTCAATGAGTTTTAAGTCTTGATGATTGAAGATCAGTCGTCTAATATTCTTCATTCAGTCTATTATTGTACATTCAGTAAAGTTACATATTGTAGCTATTATTGCAAAACCTTGTAACTCCAGCTTTAATCAAGCTGCAGTTAGGAGGTTTTTGTTGAAAAGCAGCTATGTATAGGTAAGAGGCGACAGCCTCTTACCTACTTAGCGACATCGTTTTCATAATTTGTTCTTATTTCATATACCGAGGTGTTGAGAAAATGTGACACAAAACATGTCATTCACACAACCAAAAGTTTCAAATTAAGAGTCATCTGTCATTGTCCTTTAGGAACTATTCTTTGAAGTCTGAATTTATCCTTCTCACCAATTGACTGTTAACATTAATACTTAAAACGACTTTGATTACAGAGGAAACACATTTGAATTTTCAAATGTTTGTCTTTGATATAAAACACATGTGACTGATATCAGAAGCCATAAGCAAAATGTCATTTCACAAGAAAATGACTTGGTCAGCCTTAAGAATTCAGTCAAAAGTTGAATATGTTCAGGAAAAGATTTACTAAAACGAATAACTCTCATATGTTTACATCAAATGGACTAATATAAACAATGGCGGAACAATATTCTGAATTATCAAATCAAATCTATCAACTAGACCTGTCAATAAATAAGAAGCAGACAATATGAACTTTTGACAATTTCCCCAATAAGAGGCAAAATGTCGCTAATTGTAAAAAGCTTGTTGAATAGAAACTATGTCATGTTTTGGTCTTGTCAGGCTATTGACAATAAAGAGCTGACAAGCTGTTAGCCGTAATTGACATTTAATTAAACCTTTTACCAGACGAGACCTTGTTTTGGTGTTCCTAATAGTAAAGACCTGCAAAAACATTGGAGCAAAAGAAGAAAATGCTGATAATCAGCATTTTCTCTTTTTGCCTCAATATTTTCCATGCTATATTGACAATAAAGAGCTGACAAGCTGTTAGCCATAATTGACATTTGATTAAACCTTTTACCAGATGGCAAAATTTTACACTTATCCAAATTCAAAGGTGTTGCAGACGGTCGACAATAATCAATCAGTGTATGGAATTTTAAAAATTTTGGCATTTTTGTTTTGAAAACATTGTTGGAAATGAAGAAATTGCTTGTGACATTTCCCACAATGGTTTACCAGGCCTTCATCTTATCAGACATCAAATAGCTTCACTGTTTGGTATACCTCATGAGAAATGACCTGGCAGAGCAGCCCATGCTAATCAAATGGAAAGCTCTGCCAGGTCAATTCTCGTCCGCTATATTGGGTTAAAACATTTACCTAATATTGATAATTTCAAACACTGTACACTGTGTATAACGGATGAGAATTGACCTCGCAGAGCATTCCATTCGATTAGCATGGGCTGCTCTGCAGGGTCATTTATCGTGACGTATACAGTTAAGAATATTCTTGTTTTATGTTTACTCGCTTTAATGATTGATCTATTGGTTGATTGATTGATTGATTGATTTTTACATCCAACTCAACAGCTAAGGGCTGAGATCATGATATGGAGACAGGACTTTGGTTTGAAAACCTCTTGTCTAAAAGACTGGGTAGACCAGCTAGGTTTGAACAAGGGAGTTAATGAAGGGACCCACATGTTACCATTAATCCCAGTGTGCTGTTCTACCAAGTCTATCTCAAACAAGGCAATGGCATTTGACATCCCTAAACGCGCATTCCCATTGCCAACCAAATCAACTTGATCAAGCTCGATCAAGCGATCGAGTACTGATCAAGCTTGGTCGGCAAGAGTGATCGGGATGATCGAGCATTACAGGTCGGCAAAAATGATTGGGAATTAATCGACAAGAAATAAAGAAGAAGTTGTGTAAATACATTTGATCGAGTTTAATAGGGTTTGATTGGGGAATTTGGGCGATCAAGTTGGTCGAGTTGATTTGGCCGGCAATGGGAACGCGGCTTAACAGGAAAGGATTTGTTAAACCTTAAGGCAAAAGAAGAAATGCCTACCCCTGCGAAAAAGTTCAAGAACTGGTTCTAGATCGTTCTAGAACTTCAGTTCTAGAACGTTCTGGAACGTTGAATGGCATTAACGCAGTTCTAGAACCCATGTTCTAGAACTAGTTCTAGAACCAGTTCTAGAATGTTCTAGAATTAGTTCTTGAACTAGTTCTAGAAGCAGTTCTTGAACATTAAATGGCTGACAGTTCAAGAACTTTGAGTTGTAGAAGTCATTTAGTTCTATTATGTTACAGAACTTAGTTAGTTCTTGAACAAAAACCTAGAACTTACAGGTTCTTGAACAAAAGTTAAGGAACCTTATGGTTCTAGAACACAAGTTCTAGAACTCAAATCTGTAAGTTCTAGAACTTTGTTAGTTCTTGAACGAAGTTCTAGAACTTTAAAAGTTCTTGAATCATAGTAGAACTGGTAACAAGTTCAAGAACTTATGTCCTAGAACTAAAATGTTCTAGAACTAATGTTCAAGAACTTTTTGGGTTCTAGAACTCAAGTTCTAGAAGTTCAAGAACTTTGATGTTCTAGATATTAACATTGTCATCTTTAGTGGCAGCATAACTTTGATAAGTCTGAGTTGTTGTTTTGGAAGATGATTATGAGCAGATAATTATTTCAAGACATTCTATAATGTTATTTCAAAATTAATTCTATGTTGTAGGTGGGTACAGGTACTCACTTCAACTGTCTTGATGAGACAATTCAAATGAGTACCTGTTACCCAGGATTTATGGAAAAATAAACAAAATGTTGCATTTGGAAAATACAATACCCCTCTTATCTAAAGCTCTGATCATGTTTTTAATTTTCATAATTTTGATTTTCTTTTCAGTATGAAGAAAAAAGAATAGGAAAATTACTACCTGAAGATTATAAGGTAATTTTATCTTTAATCATTTGAATGTCAAGGAAAATAATCTCTTTATTTTCTGTTTTTCCTACAAAAACTCTTAAGGTAAGTCCACCCCTCTTGAGATTATTACAACATCAGAAAATTGTTTGTGGATGTAAGTTGTAAACATTCATAACATATCTCATCTAAAGGCACACATTATGAGTTAGAAAAAATAAACACTTTCCACTACAGGATGTTTAAATACCACAGCATCTGGAAAAAATTCCGAAGGCGTGTCGTGTGCATCTCATTTGGCGAGGACTACCATACATGTATTAGTAATATATTCAATGTTTCTTTTGTTTCACTATAAACACAGCTTGATTCAGAGCAATTTCATTAAAGATTTGTTAAAGAGAACAGATGAACCTTACCAATTACTCTCGTAATTAGATTAAAACCAGCTCCTGTCTCTCGTGGATGAGTAAAAATTAACTAGGTGTAAAGTTTATTGAGACAGCTGCTGTCTTTTCCAGGGAAGAATTGATATAAAAAAGAAGATTCGAGCCACACATTTTCTTACGGACTTTTAAGCCATTCCTAACCTGCACACCGTGACTTTGTTTGACGACCCACAAGATAAAGGCTTCAGAAAACATCATGAAAAATGAAGAAATTGCTTTTAACAAGCAATTTCTTCATTTTCCATGATGTTTTCTACCAAGAAAGTCGAATAAGTGTTAAATTTCATTCAATTGAAATTGTCTTCTGCAACATCTAGTATAAAACTTTGCTGTCGTATTATTGGTAAATGAAAGAAAATTTATAGCCTGATCATTTCAATCTATATCAATCTGCTTGGAATTATAAGGATGGGAAGGCTTACTAAAATTTTCCCACTGTTTAGCTCTCTGAATTATGAATTTCAGTACTTGTGTAGTACAATACTTGAATAAACTTATGTTATTTTATGTTACATTACAATGCACAATAGTACAAAAGAGAAATGGTCTCATGTGAACAAAACAAAAGTTCATTGCTGTTTGAACATCAGGAAGTACTTCATTATTTACCAGTACTTTTATCTGTGTAAGAATTCAGGAAACTATCATTAGCCTATAGCCATTAATGATGAAGAGATATACAGATTTCAATAGTACAACATGCAATTGTGCATGATGGCCTTCCTTATCTTCTGAATTGTCATTATATGAGGCCCCAAAACACCAATTAATAATGTTTTCATATATATTAACCCTTTCCCAAACCACAAAATGTAAGTGGGGTCTAATTCAAAAGCTACTGCAGACGTCAAAATGGATGATGATAAAGATAAGATTTGTGTAAAATATAGTATTGAAAATATTGAGACAAGAGGAGAAACTGCTGGTTATCAGCAGTTTCTTCTTTTGTTTCATTGTTTTCCCAAGCTAATTTTAACAGAGACATCAAAACCAGGTCTTGTTTGGGAAAGGGTCAAGTTTGTCCATTGTGCGTTACTGGGCCCTGCTTGGATATATAGCTCAGTCAGTAACGTCCAAGTCTATCAATCCAGAGTGCATGGAATAGAAACCCAGCTCCTTTCTGGCGTATGAGAAAAGTCATTAATTTTGTCTTTTGCCTATGGATATTAATTATACTAATTAAGCGGCATTGAAACACTAAGCATTTAGGCCACTTTCAGAGCCAATGTGAGTTTGTATACTATTGTGGCCTTTACTTCATACTATAATTTGAGCAACGTTTGTCTGTTTGTCTGTTTGTTCCCCTAATCCTCCCAGGTCCTTGGGCCGATCTTCACCAAACTTGGAGGGAAGGTGGAGGGCGGCCCCGGATATTAGCTTGAGGGGTTCATTTTTTGAAAGGTCAAGGTCATCGAGGTCAAAGGTCAAATTTATGTTTTTTACGGGTTACGGGTATCGTTTTTACGGGTTACGGGACGGGATTGCTTACGGGTTACGGGACGGGATTAGGTGGAGTGCAGCCCCGGATAGGTCAAGGTCATCGAGGTCAAAGGTCAAATTTCGAGACGGGTAAAATTGCTAGTACAAATAAAATATTTGATTGATTGTAATTGTCCCTTGAATGTAACATTGATCAATTTGTTAAAAGTACATTTAGAGTCATAAGACCCTGGGGCTGGGCAACCATCAGTAAACTTGATTGAAATATAAGTGAAAAATTGTTAAAGTTGCTAAAACCTGGATACATACAAACAAAATGACAAGGGTCTAATTACAGAACCAGATATATTTTCTCATTGATACCATGGTAACCACTTAATTTCTATTTTCAGGCTCAAATTACATGAACCTTGCACAATACCTTATTTCTTTTGATTGTTAAAGTAATAGTATGACTTTCTTTCTTATTGATGTACTGATTCACCTATTATTTTGCCAGGGTCAATGGACATTATTCCTGTGACAAATGTATAGATGGTTTAGAGCAAATCTGTGGTAATGCTTTTTAACCCTTTCCCAAGATACATGTATTGATGCATCCTCGGAAACCCCGCGGTCATAGCTACGCTACATGACCCCTGGGGCACTTGGCCAGTTAAACTTTGAATTAGCCGCCGAAAATCGATGCGAAAAGCGTTAGCGCAAGACCCAATCAAATAACAGCTCTCATAAGTCAATGCGTTGTCAATTACAACCATGATGGCTGTGCTCATGATAAGTTGTATAACCATGCTCATGATAAGTTGTAATTTGTGTGACAATTACGGTATATAAGAATTACAGGTGGCTGATATCTTATACGGCTTTAAAATAGAAAGATGGGGAAAGTTATTTAAATGGAAGTCTTTTAAACTCGAAAAAAACACAATTTTTTCGCACGCTAAACGATATTTATCTTCGATATTGACAACTTACCCGAAGCGATTTGTCAATCTCCTACACAGTTATCTACCTTGAATCAGGATTAAATTACGTATCTCTGACGTAATCACTGTTCAGATGTTAGCGATTTGTATCGGCCAGATTGATTGGTCTACTCGCCCATCATGAAATGATGATGGAACCAATGAAAGGGCGGCATTTGGGAGCGGCCAATTCAAAGTCTTTCTGGCCAAATGTCCCAGGGGTCATGTAGCATAGCTATGACCGCGGGGTTTCCGAGGATGGTATTGATGCAAAAGGAGAAAAATTCTTCTTTTCTTTCAATGTTTTCTAGCCCTCTTCCTTTCAAGGATATCAAAACTATGTTTCATTTTGGACAGGATTAAAAAACAATGTATCCTTGAAAAAGAGCAGGGAGAGAAATTCTATAATGAATGAATAAATTGATTTACCAACATTTTCCTCCTCTCTCAATGTTTTTCATATACTATTGCACAGAAATGTCTGCTTTTAGAAACATCACATTTCATATGTCTCCAGCAACAGCTTTTGGATTATTATACAACAGAATTTTTGTTTCTTGAGAGAGGATTGAATATAAACTTTGTAAGAAACAATTTTGGAGTCCCTACAGAAAAATAGGAAGGAATATGATTTTTTACCAATTATGGAAATGATTTTTCTAGCAATGCATGATACCAAAGTCTTGTAATATTGGTTTGAGATGACGATTGACAAATCATACCAATTTATTTTGACAACAATCCATAAATCTAGAAGTTATTTTTGAGACCAAGAATGTACACTTAACATGATATTGCTCTTATATTAGTTCATAAAGAGTTCATAAAGCATGTTAGGACAATGGTTTGGACAACAGTCTTTTATGATTGAATTAATGTATCACATTGATGGTCAGGGCAAATTCGTGACGTTCTTATCTGACTATAATGATACAAATGTATTGGGATCAGAAAAAGAAGCTGTTATGGTAGTTAAGATGAACACTGAAACTGATCTTGATTAGCTTTTGCAAATACATGTATGCAGATCCCAGCTGTTCTCTTACAGCTCCTTTAACCTGTGCCATTCAAATCTCAGCAGTATTGACCCTGATCAAAATGCACAAAGGCATAAGCTAATCTGGATGCATAAGGATTCTTTTTCAAGAGTAATCCTAGCATAAATGGGTGAAAAAATGGTCATTTGGTCTGATTTATTATAAAAAGTTGAAATTCAATCTGATGGTCAACAATGATAAAATACCAAAATATTAAGCCCGAGGCTGGACAAACTGACTACATGAAAGGCATAGTGCCAGAATATCATATGTAAATATCACTCTCTATGTTCTTGCAATAGTTTTGAATTAGCTCAAATTTGGCTTTGATTTCATCGACACATAAAGCTTCCAAACAGAATACCCATAATTTACTGAAAAACATGACTTTACAAGAGTAAAATTGTAATGAGATGTCTCTTTACGCCTTTACCAGCTACGCGACAAAATGTTAGACTTGTCTACAATCAAAAATGTTGCAGACAACAATTTCAAGTGACCTGAATTTTTACATTTTTTGTCATTCTCAGTAGAAAACATTATGGGAAATCAAGAAATTGCTTGCTTACAAGCAATTTCTTCATTTCCCACAACATACCGGTATTTCAAAGCTTTTATCAATATGGATGTCAATTTGTCAAAAGGCGTCAATGTGTGGTAATGGGTTAAAGTCAATTTTTTAGCTCGACTTTTCGAAGAAAATGAGAGCTTAAACTATCGATCACCAGGGCGTCGGCGTCAGCATCAGCGTTGCAACAAAGGTTAAAGTTTTTTCAAACATCAATGACTTCCATACTATCAAAGGGATTCAACCCAAACTTGGAATAATTATTCACCATCACACCCTCTACCTTACTACCAGGGCCCATGACCCTGGCTACACTATATTTGTAGTTATGCCCCCTTTATACTTAGAAAATAGCGTCTAAGCAACTTAGAAAAGTCGAGCGCGCTGTCTTATGGACAGCTCTTGTTAAAGTTAGTTATGATGGTTATACTTAGAAAAGTCGAGCGCGCTGTCTTATGGACAGCTCTTGTTAAAGTTAGTTATGATGGTTATAACATCCTTTGGGAAAAAAGTTCAAGAAAGCATTTCTAGTTCTAGAACTGTTCTAGAACATTCTTGATCATTAAATGGCAGTTCTAGAATAATTCTAGAGCTGCCATTTAACGATCTAGAACAATTCTTGAACTGAAATGAACTCTTTGCAGGGGTCATGGCACGATAAAACAAATTTAACTGTGAAAGTCAATTTTGTGAACTGTTACCTTATATGGATGGTTATAAGTTACAAGTAAGGGCAGAATCCTAGAGAGACTGGCATGTCATTGAATACATAATTATGTTGAAATGTAATCTTAATATATGTAAATTAACCCCAGAATTTGAATTGAACCAACCTCGACCTAGCTGTAAGGTCATTATATACTTGAACATTTAAAATTTACACTTTTTAATTAAATCCCATTCAAATCATAGAAAATATAGCTGCAGAGGACGTGGGTTTGATACCAATTAAAGAGTATGATAAAAAATCAGATCTATTTCTATTTGACTTTGATGCATGTACTAACAGCAATCATATTACAATACTCAATCAATCAATCAATCAATATTTCAATCAATTGATCAATCAATCAATCTTTCAATCAATTGACCTATCAATCAATTACTCAATTTTTTAACTAAGAGAAATTAATGTCTAAAGCCAGCTAGTTAGCTCTCTTACAACCTGTTGTGCATCTTTATGAATTGTACGGCCATCTTCTGAGATTTTTAAAACATATGATTTATTAGGATGCAGGACAGGTTGTATAAAGAGAGGCTCAAAGAATTGTCCGGTCAATTCTTGGCTGCGCACAGTCTGCGTGGTGGTTGCTTCCACCAAAATCATATGTTGTATGTGCGGACTATGTCTGCGTTTAACCCATTACCAAACGACAAAATTTTGGGTTGGTCCAAATTCAAAGATGTTGCAGACGACAATTTCGAGTGAATGAAATGTTTCATTATTTGGGCTTTTTACGTAAAAAACATTGTGGGAAATGAAGAAATTGCTTGTCACAAGCAATTTCTTCATTTTCCACAATGTTTTACCATGCCTTTTCTTGTGAGAGAGTCAAAAAGCGTCACTGTGCAGTAATGGGTTAAGAAGCAGACAGCAAGCATACTGCACGCAGGAGCATGTACGACCGGTTGTTAGAGAGGCTTTACATACAGTTTCAGTTTAAAATATCAGACAAACACTTTTGAAAAGAATTACATATCAGACAAAAAAATCCTTTATTTTTGCAAATGATAAGAGTCTTTGATATGTGATTTAAAGGCCAGAGTTTGTTATACCCCCCACAACAAAGTTATGGGGGGGTATACTGGATTCAGGTTGTCCGTCCGTCTGTCCGTCCGTCCGTCTGTCCGTCTGTCCGTCTGTCCGTCCGTCCGTCCGTGGACATAATTTTGTGTCCTCTTCTCCTCCCACAGTTTTTGACCGATTTTGCTGAAATTTTAGCAGGTTGTTTCCTATCATATGAAGTTGTGCACCTGCAATTTTCATCTTGATCCAGGCAGTAGTTTCAGAGTTATGCCACTTTGAACTTTAGCACTTTTTCAGTGACAACGTGCTAGTGGGGGGTATTTGTCCGCTTTGCGACAGTTCTAGTTTGATACAGAGCATTGAAATTTAAGTGAAAAGCAAACAAAATCAAAGCGCTGAAAGCGCTGAAGGCCTTGAAGAATTTGAACACATGCAGATTATTGGTATGAGAAAGTTTAAATATTCTTTAACTTCAGCAATAATCAAAGTGCTAAAAGTGCTGAAGGCCTGGAAAGTGTACGAAAAATAACAAGAGTAATATTTTAATCTTTTAATTTTTTTTAAGAAGTTTCGAACAGATTTGAACACATGCAGATTTTTGGTATAAAACAAAAGTAAGATGAACAGAAATCATCTGTATGGTATGAAACAAAAGTAAAATGAACAGAAATCATCTGTACTGGATGGCCACTAGAATCATGGGGGCCAAATTATCAAGGATCAGGTAAGAAGGATTTCGATTATTAAATGAAGTTAAATCATTGCCGACAAATCGTGATGTTATTTCTATATATCTTCACAATATATCATTTAGAACCTTATTAAATCATGAATCTGCCTATTAAAACATAACTATCTAACACATGTATACAAATACATAGATATATAAATAACAAAGTTTTAAAACAGATTAAAGAATAACAAATCGTTACTATTACCTACGGTATTGGAAAACCAAATATTTCAAATGTGTATCGGTAATCACTGACGCGTTCCGTGTGTTCCGGTGTAACGTAGTAAAGTGACCCCCATAGTAAACTGACCCCCCGGTCACTATTCTATATAGAATACTGACCCCTTTCTATAAAATACTGACCCCCATGTAAAATAACGACCCCCCTGATTTCATCTATAAAATACTGACCCCCACTTAGCTTATTGCTTATTTAACATACACTACATGTACATGTATATCGATTCCAATCACATCCGTGTTATTATGCTCCCCGAAAAGAGTTTCGCGGAGCATTTAGTCGCCATGCTATCTCTCCGTCCATCCATCCGTCCGTCTGTCTGTCCGTCCGTCCGTCCGTTTACGGTCACATCTCAGCAACCTTTAGGCCAAAATCAATGAAGCTTCACATGTGTTATCCCTGAAATACTTTTTGAGTCTGTTTTCTCGTGTGTTTTTTTTTTTGTTGTTGTTGTTGTTGTTGTTGTTGTTGTTGTTTCAGTTTGAGGCTGCGTCACATAAAAAGGGGCCTTAATGTATAAATTAGTGTTTCTCTAATTTCTCTTCATTCGATGACCAGAATTCAGTGAAATTTTGATCTTCAGTGATCAATGCGATGTTCTGTAGATTATTCTACTAACAATTCATGTACAAAAATCCTGTCATGTGAAAATGGGACTAAATGTATAACATTGCGTCTAGAGTCTGCCCGAAGCAAAATCTTCTCAATTCTTGCACCAAATTGGACGAAACTTAAATTTGAACTTCATGAAATTCTGCCAAGAACCTTTTCTCTCGGTTTCTCAGTTTGATGCTGTACGTGTTATGGGAAAAGGGGCTTTATTGTAGAAGTGTTTTCTCATTTTTCTTTTAATCTAGATAGAATTAAATGACATTTTATATTTGAGTAATTCTTCAGATTATTTACACCACACACTATTAACGGCTTTTGTTTGTTGTTGTTGCTGTTGTTGTTATTATCATTGGTTTTTTTCTTTTCTTTTTTTTTTTACTTGATTGCATCATTTATTTTCTTCTGCGCCTGACGTTTGATAGCCTTTATTCATACCTCGGCGACATTGTCCTAAAAACTAGACTAGAAAAATGATGAAACTTAGTGGTGTCTGCATCATTTCCGGAAACAGTCTTTATGATTAACTTTTTAAGGGACAATGCTCCAGTTTTTCGGAACACTCGGTCATTGCTGTAGAAAATTAAATATTTCGTACCATATATGTTTCGCTACCATATTTCCAATAATAGGATCTATAACACGTCATTACAATTTATCATTTTCGAAGGTAAAAGCGTATTTATTATGCGAAACTGATTTCCTCAAGATGGAAATCTATTTATTAGAGCAAGACAGTTGTAAGTGTGTTTGCAGGTACAACTGTTTTGCGTCGTTTTATGCATGTGTACCTGGTCAAAATTGCTGTAAATCACTAATAAGTGCGATGACCTTTTCTTTTTGCATTACCACCAGGACATGTTGCTAATACAATAAGGGAGTTCTATCAAATTCTATTATGTAGAATTTAAAACATTTCCAAAAATATGCTTTTTTTCATTTTCGGGGGTTTGCCAATCAATGGGTCGTCAGTTCGAACCTGACTCGACATGTATCTATCCTGACATTTGACAAAAGTCATTTGTCCCTCACCAATGTGTGTAAATCGTCTATGAGAGAGCAGACGGAGGCTCTGTTTGTATTTGGTGGCAGTACGGGTTCGAGAAATACCAAGAATCCATATTAGGTGCTCCAGCCGCTGCAATATGACCATTGCAGTTGAAAACTCCAATAAATCAAATCACTTCAGATGCGGTGGAAGCGTCTAACCAGTCAGTTTGAATCGGGTTCGCCCAATAATGAATAAAAAGTTGTGGCCAAAGCACTCTGTATGTGCGGACAGACGCATGCACGGACGAGTGCCATTGCACCTCTCCGATGCCTATCGATGGAAATAATGATGTTGTACGTGTACCATAGTTTGGTTTATATTAGAGTAGGACGTTTGGTGTACATGTGGGGAAGGGGGTCAATATTTTATGGGGGGTCACAATTCTACGTAAGGGGTCACTTTTCTACGTGTGGGGAGGTCATAATACTATGACCCCCCCGGTCATAATATTATGACCGGGGGTCAGTATTCTATATAGAATAGTGACCGGGGGTCAGTTTACTATGGGGGTCACTTTACTACGTTACACCGGTAATTACTATGCGTTCCATGGTGTTCCGGTATTTCTATGGACCCAATAGTTCTTTCGCGGTGGAAAAAACGAACATTTACGGAAGATTTTGCAATGAACAAGTTTCTTTAAATATTAGAGGAACGTCGGGTACTTTCGGACAGTTAAGCGATCGTCAGCCATTATTTAGATAGGTGAAGACAAAAACTGTATCTTATGTCACAATCAGAAAATTCTAAGCCTTTTCCCCGGCATCGGTAATGAGAAGTATGTATTAAGCGTATAAAACCGGGTACCATAAGGAAAACAAAATGAGTCATCAACGACAGGTTATTTCGGACACATCGGGTCTGATCGGACAGGCCGATAATCGAGCTAGATTTATTTCAAATAATTATGTTTGCACTTTTACGTAATTAATTTGGAACAATCTAAAATTTTGTTTGGAAAGGTTTTAGGTAAGATAAAATACAAATGAACGATCTAAGATATTTATTTGCATCGAGTATTTCATAAAAAAAATTAAAAAATTTACGCTGATAGCTGGAATTGAACGTCGGTTCCCCGAGTTCTGAGACTTCGACATTACCACTCGAC